>MU228114.1:1327998-1372463 GCA_018584345.1 Thuja plicata
GAGAAGATCAAGCAAAGGATCCTAGTTTTCAGATGCATAGAAGATAGGGATCTGAAAACTAGAATTGAAAAGCTCAAGATCCTACCTTAGTAAAAGAAGAGATGATCAAACCCACAAATCCAAGCAAGATGAATTCCGAATCCAAGCAAACCTCCTCAAAATCTCAATCTCCTGATTTCTCCTTCTCCCTGATTGAACAACCTTCACAAAGGCCTCCAATACAAAGATATAGATAATCCAAGCAATTAGGTTTTCAAAATGTGAAATTCTAAAGGGAAAATATATTATCTAATTTTTAATTAAGATAATTCCTTTATTTTCAATTTCACTTAAAGTCTGCAACAGTAACTCAACTTTATAATTTAAAAAAACAAAGTGTTAAATTGAAAATGCATGAGATAATATTTCACTTAAATAAATCAATTAACCATACAACTTAAGATGATATTCAGTAATTCAACTATGCACAATTAATTGAATTTAATATTTATTAAATCTCAATTATTTTAATCAAGATCTAATAATTAAATCAATTAATTAAATATAGGTATTTAATTAATATTTAATTATTAAATAGCCATATATTTCATATATCAGTGTTTTAACCCTACTACAGGCGCAATAATTAACATTAATATTTACCATGAAAATTTATCAAATAAATCAAGCTAAGAGCATCACCAAATCACCTGAAACCCTTCCAAATAGATAATCAACTGAAACAGAAACCCAACACACACAAACAGGCTCACGAATCTACGTCACTTGACGAATTCAAACACTAGGGTAGTCAATCAGATTCTTTGTCCATCAATAGGACAACATAAGGGTTTAGGGTATGGATTTGGACATGTATACTATCTCCCCTCTCTTACCATTGAGATATTGCGATAGGGCACGCTCACTCCTGCCAATTCAGGGAAGACGTAGCTCGGTACCTGCAAATCTGTCATCACAAAGATGAGCATACATGCATATAATATAGCAAACAATGGTTGAGACTAGTTTATCATGTGGATCTCACCGAAGCAAGTAACTACGACTCTGTCCCATACCATATCAAGCATGTCAAACAGTAATGTAATATATATAAATGATACATGTGCATATAAATCTAGGGTCAGTATTGTCAGAAAACCATAATCGAAATGACATCCCTGTTGAACACTTTGGTTTTTTGTTAAGGTTTCGGGTCCTTGCAAAACTTGTTTTTACTTAATCAGAACATATACATCAACATCATGAAATAACCATAAATCATATGCAAATAGGAGATATAACACTCTAAGAAAAGAATCAATAACATACTGAAATGTGATACATAAATATCCTCTAGTCCATCTGAAATAGACCACACATACATGAAAAGTCCTAAAAGAAGTAAGCAACCGAAACTGAAAAGCAAACTAAGAGGCGGGTATTACATCCTCCTCCCCTAAAACTAGGCTTACTCCTGGAAGCCTACAACAAAGGTAGAGATATGAATCTCTAAACTCAAAACATCAAATCGAGTCACAAAAGACTCAACATGTAGGTCCCATAGGACCCTACTCCGGTCTCTGACTCGAACACTGTGATGCAAGCTGAGGACAATTGGCCACAATGTGACCAAGCTGCCCACAATAATAGAAACCACCTCTACTACCACCTCCTCTAACCGAAAGTGCACTAGACTGAATAAAACTGCCCTCACTAGCATCCTAATGTGAACTCTAAACTGACCGATCAGTCCTGTTGTGCATACTGCGCAACCAGTTGCGATAGTTCCCTGACTGAGAATCACCACTAGTGCCATGAAAGAATCTCTTACCTTGCTAGCTTTGGTTACCCTTCAAAACTGTAGGAGGGTTCCTAAAATTTCTAGCTCCTTGAGGTTGATTACCTTTGTAACAAGGAATAGGTACACCAGACTGCACTCCCAACTGACCACCATGGCCCAATGCTAGGTTTGCCTCTGTAAGGGTAGCTTTAATAACTTCCTTTCTAAGGTTCGTAGGCTCAAAGAGTCTAACTTCCCAAATGATGCGTTCATTGAGCCCTTTAACAAAGTGCTAAACCATAAGGGCTAAATCCTGACCATAACCAGCATACTGCTTGAGCTCGAAGAATTGATGCTCATAATCTACCACTGACATGGTCAACTGCCTCAAGTTATGGAACTCATCCGCCCTCTGCTGGCTCCACTGATCAGAGAGGAAGCGCTCTCAAAAATACTCAAGGAATAACTCCCATGTCACTGTGTCCATATGGAGACCTAACTTCTCCTCCTCTATCTTCCACCATCTCGCTGCAAAATTGGAGAGTTGCATTATTGCATAGCTAACTTTAGTATTGCTACTAAAGGGATGCATAGCAAAACCCCTCTCTAATGTGATAATCCAAGTCTCAGCTTCCAATCCTTCTCCTTTCCCATCAAAGGGAGTAGGTGGAACTCTCATGAGGTCCCTCATGTGGTTCGCTGCCACAACCTATGGATCCACTGCAAAAGTCCTCCTTGGACGGATCCTAGATCTCTCCCTCTCTCTCTGCTCTATCTAAGAATGATGAGAAGCATCCTTCTCCACCCTAACTTTCTTAGGAAGATGAGTTAATATCTCCTTCAACATCTGCCTAGCGTCTGGCTCAACAGACTCAGCTCGACGCTCATCCCTATTATGCTAATGAGCACTGTCCTGACTAACATTTGGGGAAGGACTATAATTCCTACCCCTACCACAACCATCAACACGACCTCTACCATGACCTCTAGCAGCCCTATATTTAGGCATGATTCCTGAATCAACCAGAGAAGCAAACACCAAAACTAATAACATCAAAACTAATAACATCAAAAGAAATCAGATAATCACAAAGAATTGGTTTTAAATACATCAGAGTTTTATGTCTATGTTTGTTTCAATGTTTTAAAATCAAAAGACAACTAATGGGCATACAAATTCCCAGATCTCCCAGTGTAGAAACATGGGCTCTGATACCAAGTGTAATGCCCCGCCAGGGAACCCAGGAGAACTAACCTAAACTTGACACTAAGTTAACAGGATAATTTTTTTTTTAAATGTTTACAAACAATAATAATAACAATGCGGAAGCAATAAAATGAGATACACGACATACATATAAGAACAACTCATACACAGATACCAATCCTCGAGGGTTCCTTGACATAGAATCACTTAAGCAAGATAATCTATGAATAACAACTATAAAGAACTAACACAAAGGATACATCAAATGAATCCAATAATATAAGTCTCAAAACTCACATCCTCTGCAAATGTCATAGGGTATGTAGTAATCACTCTAATACAAGCATGATACAACAACTAATACAGGTATCACATCCGATACACTATTACAAGATTACAACTGATATTATAAGATCAAAACCTCCTAGATAAACATGAAGAATACAACACAATACATCCTCCAAAGGATGTCAACCAATAAGCACATATGGTTACAAATATAAATCTCATGAAACTGTACAAGTCTCCAAAAGAATCAAAAGATATAACACCAACAAGGATCATCCAAGCAAGAAGAAGAACCATCGGATCTCAATGGTAATAATAATCACTACCACCTGACCGCGTGGAACCAAAGGTCCACTCCCACCATGCTGAGGAGATAATAACAGGCCCACACACATGGGTATACAACATGAAGACAATCAAAGGCATACAAGCCATCATAAAGAAACACATAGGAAGATCCTAGAAGCTTTCTGATCACAACGAGAAAGACTAAAGCGAAAGCACAAGGATGGAAAGATCAAGACAACTGAAAATCCAAGATCAAAGCACATGTACACCATCCAAAGATAAAGGAACATACATAAGATATCTAAAACACCAACATAAACCAAATACTAAATCCAAAAGCCAAATGTTAAAGACACAACCATAAAAGGGTACAACAGGACCTATGGAGGAGACTTAGGCTACATGCGATGGGAGTGTCATCATATGGTCATATACTTGAGTTACTCGGGACTGGTCTCTATGGACCCCGGACCCTCAAGCATCATCTAGTTGAGTTTACCCTGGTTTGGTCACTCTGGACCCCGGACGCTCAACATGCTAACTAATCTTGTATTTAATGTAATCCCCAAGTTTTATTATTAAGTTATCACTTATTATACAAATTACAATAGGTCACCCTGGAATAGCCTCTTTGGGCCCCAGAATCCTATTGCAAGCCACTCCCCTAAGATGCACCTAACTAACCATCCCCTACGCTCAAGGTCAAATATCATACCATAGATCTCATAAACTGGTTTCTACCCATATAGGAACTACTGGTTCTCACTAACCATATGAGTCATTCTCAAGGATCACATATCCTATGTATAGACGTACCAGGTATAGGGAAGACAATCAAACAAACATAACAATCAGAGCCTTTGAAACAAGCATATAGAAATAGATCATTACCAGTAATTCCAGATTTCATAATTAAATCAGTCAAATAACTCTATTGAAAATAAGACTCCATCAAAAGTCGTACTCTTAATCTAACAATGATCACCAACCAAAACAATTAACAAACTAAAACCATCTGAAATCCCTAATCCAGAAATAATGTATTTGATGTCCTATTAGACGTAATTACAAAATCCTCCATTAAAATATCAATCTCCCCTAGAAATTCTCATGTTTATTTAATAAATATCCTTAACTATAATAGCCTCTTTGACTTAATTATGATTAAGAAACAAATAATATCTTTAAATATTATTTAGCTTATTTATTTAAATAACACCAGGAATCTTATATCACAAATATATTAATTAAATTTCTTTTTAATTAATATACTAACAAAATAAACCAACTTTAAATACATAATAAATAAAATAACTTAACTATATATTTCAATTTTATTTAATAAATTTAAAACATAATAAATGAATTTAAACATAATAAATAAATTAGTAAATAAAATTAAACATAATATATAAAAACAAATAAAATTAAATAATAGGGGGGTCCGATCGGCCCCCACCCTCCTAACCCTACGGCACTCATTACAGAGGCCGGCCACTAGCAGACCTTTGCCATCGGCAACAGTTGCTCTACCAGGTACGGCAGACCCTGCCTCGCCGGTGGTGAGGCTGTCGTGCGTGGCAGCCAGTGGGGACGGGATTTGAGGGCCCACCACCCACTGCAAACAATAAGGAAAATTTTTTTTTCCTTTAATAATTTTTTTTTTAATTATTGTTTCGAAATAAAACAAACACTTTATCTTTATTAATATATTTTTTTCTTTAATCTTTTTATTAAACAAACTCCTCTTTAATTTGTTTATTCATATATATTTTTTTAATTTTACTGGTGAATATAACTAAGACAGACTATAATATAAAAACAACAAGCTGCTATTTTCTTTAATCATTAATTTTCTCTTCCAAATAATAATAAATTAATCACACCATGCCTTTGCACTAGTAGAGGTATAGTAATTTTTTTTTTTTAAACAAAGAGTTCTAAAGGAAGGAGTAAGATTTTTATGCCACATGAAAATTGATAACAACAAGGAGGGTTCCAAAACAATTCATTAATCTTTCAAGGAGGGTTTTGTTTTCTTTTAACATGCCATTAACTCCATTATCATGGCTTTCTTACAGATCTGGACCTAGAATTTAGCCAAGGCCCTAGTAAGGCAAGGTACCTTCTTTCTAAGGTGATTTTCTCACAGATCTAAATGTTTTAAGGCAATATTCAGCAATCCCAATCAAAGAAGACAATTATAACAAATCAAAACCCTAAGAAAATTTTTGAAGACAGATTCATTCCAATTGAAAAACTCTCAATACCCATTTGTACCCAAAGCAATAATTTGAAACCCTTTATGCCCACAAGCACAGATCTGACATGCAAACATGAATCAAGACACAAAATTGATCTAAGAACCCATTTTTCATCATTTTAATCGATGGAAACACCAAATACACAAACAGAGAAGATCAAGCAAAGGATCCTAGTTTTCAGATGCATAGAAGACAGGGATCTGAAAAGTAGAATTGAAAAGCTCAAGATCCTACCTTAGTAACAGAAGAGATGTTCAAACCCACAAATCCAAGCAAGATGAATTCCAAATCCAAACAAACCTCCTCAAAATCCCAATCACCTGATTTCTCCTTCTCCCTGATTGAACAACCTTCACAAAAGGCCTCCAATACAAAGATATAGATAATCCAAGCAATTAGGTTTTCAAAAAGTGAAATCCTAAATGGAAAATAATTTATCTAATTATTAATTAAGATAATTCCTTTATTTTCAATTTCACTTAAAGTATGCAATAGTAACTCAACTTTATAATTTAAAAAAACAAAGTGTTAAATTGAAAATGCATGAGATAATATTTCATTTAAATAAATCAATTAACCATGCAACTTAAGATGATATTCAGTAATTCAACTATACACAATTAATTACAATTAATTGAATTTAATATTTATTAAATCTCAATTATTTTAATCAAGACTTAATAATTAAATCAATTAATTAAATATGGGCATTTAATTAATATTTAATTATTAAATAGCCATATATTTCATATATCAATGTTTTAACCCTACTACAGGTGCAATAATTACCATTAATATTTACCATGAAAATTCATCAAATAAATCAAGCTAAAAGCATCACCAAATCACTTGAAACCCATCCAAACAGATAATCAACTGAAACAGACAATCAACTGAAACAAAAACCCAACACACACAAACAGGCTCACAAATCCACCTCACTTGACGGATTCAAACACTAGGGTGGTCAATCAGATTCTTTGTCCATCAATAGGACAAAATAAGGGTTTAGGGTATGGATTTGGACCTGTATAATATCTCCCCTCTCTTACCATTGAGATATTACCATAGGGCATGCTCACTCCTGCCAATTCAGGGAAGACGTAGCCCAGTACCTGCAAACCTGTCATCGCAAAGACGAGCATACATGCATATAATATAGCAAATAATGGTTGAGACTAGTTTATCATGTGGATCTTTCCAAAGAAAGTAACTATGACTCTATCCCATACCATATCAAGCATGTCAAACAGTAATGTAAAACATATAAATGATCCATGTGCATATAAATCTAGGGTCAGTATTGTCAGAAAACCATAATCAAAATGACATCCTAACATAGACATCAACATCATGAAATAACCATAAATAATATGCAAATAGGAGATATAACACTCTAAGCAATGAATCAATAACATACTGAAATGTGATATATAAATATCCTCTAGTCCATCTGAAATAAACCACACATACATGAAAAGGCCTAAAAGAATTCGGCAACCGAAACTAAAAAGCAAACTAAGAGGTGGGTATTACATAAGGCATTGATCTAAAGCAAGTATTTTCTGTGGAGATATAAATTTTGATTTGTTTGGCTATGTTCTATCCCCCGAATATAAATATAAATCAGTATAAAATTCTTTACCTTTTGAGGTGTTGTCCTACTTATTCCACCCATGGTAGTGGAGAGTCACTGAATGCTAGGTTGGCATTTACTACTTACTTACCATTTATCTATTGTTTAAATTTAGAAGTAGAAGGTGTGGTAAAGAGTTGATTTTAGTCTAGATTAGGTTTACCCACCTTGGTTTTCCAGAGCCAGAAGCAAAAGAGGGCAGTCTTGACCCTATAGTTGGTCTAGTTACCTTACAGAGCTTTCACACTTGGAACTAACCACTCCCTACCTCAATCTTGAGGTATATTGGTTGCTCAAGTTAGCGTAAACATTTTCAAAAACCAACATACATTACACTTATAAAAGAGCATATATTCATAAGTAATTGTACAAACAAAGTATACAATTCAAGTCTACTGATTCCTTTAAGAGAGAATCAAATAGGTTGTCCCTCCTAAGTTCATAAGAACTATAAAAGGAAGAAGGATGAGAATCCTTATTGCATTACTATTTGCTAGTGTCAAAATACTAGTTTGGCTTATCAAGCTTTGTATCAGGTTAATCATAGTCATTTGCATAGTTATCTACTTATTGATACATTAAAGGGCATTTCAGGAAGTTAGTAAGAAGATATAATCCACTTTAAAGATACTATCAATCAATAATTATTCATTGGTAATACCTGCCCGAGTTAGTGGATCTCAAAAAAGGAGGAGGTAATAGTTTTCCCAGATATTATCTAAACCCTCATCAATTAGGCATTTTCTCTTGCTTGAATCACTTATTTCAATATTGGGAGTCATAGAGTTAAAAAAAAAATTCAAGCATTTATAGGTTCAGCAAGAAAAATCCCTAACATAGGTGATGATTGCTTGTTCAATTTTATTGCACCAAATTTGAAATGTTTTTTACCTTTGTTCAATTCTTAACCTCCACGTCAATTTTAACCACCAATATGCAAATGTGAGATTCAAGATGTTTGCATGGAATGTTCTTTTTAAGCACTAAAATGACAAATGAATTGATTTTAGTTGCTTTGTTAAACTTCTCCTTGCCCAAAGCTGTCAACAAATGTGATTAGTACCAAAAAGAATTTAATTAAGAATTGAAGAATAACCCGCAACTCCAAAATTGTTAAGACTAATTGTGACCTTGTACTTAGCTGCGAAACATTTGATTGAATCAAGATATTTTATGTATCCTTCACTTTGATCTTCCATTGTGATGGCTAAGATGGCTCTTTGTTGCACTCAATAGTTTGTGGTCCTTCTTATGGCCACTCTTAGTGATCTAGCACTCAGGATGCGTCTAGTTACCTTTTTGGACATTCGTCATTGATCAATCCTGCAAAAAAATAGGGAAAAGAATTAGATTCTGACTTAAAAATAGTGATGTTCAATTTGATTAGCAATATTTTTTTCAATTGCAGTAATCTTTTGTCAATTGCGGTAGAGTTCTGTCGGTTACGACAATATTCTATCAATTGCGGTAAAGAACTTTTAACTATGGAAAAATGCTATCGATTGCAACACGGATTGGTTGATTGCAGCAAAATCTATGTGATTGCAGTAATCTAGTAATGATTGAAACACAGGTCAATCAATTGCAGCATGGACCAAGAAAATAGACTTGTGAATAATGACTAGAAAATTATAACGAAACCCTTACAACAATTGTGACAATAAACCAGACAATTGCGACAATCTCCTGTCAATTGCGGTAAAATATCAACGATTGCAAAATTACAAGTATATAAAAAAAAAATGAAAAGGGAATTCTTCAACCATACGACCATGGCCAAGAGGTTCTATCTATCGTCTGCAAGTGATATTCAGGCTATTTGATTCATGTTTCCAAGTTCACCAAAATGTATGCATGGATCAAAATTTGTAATACTCCTAATTATGAGGGTTAGTAGCACCGATTTGCAATGGGGGAAATCAATAGAAATAACTACTAATAACAAAACTATGAATCAATAAAATGTACAAGAAAATAAGAAGACAACAAATGAATGCAAACCCAATTTCTTGAAGCTTCTATTATATCTCTCTACTCCTTCTGGAACATTGCTTGTGTGATGCTCAATATTGGTGTAGGCAACGTCTATGACTTTGGAGTGTCAAGAATATGATATTGAATGCTTTGATCGCAAGATGGCTTGATGCTTAAACCAATCTGACAGAGTAATGATGCACATGAGCTTGAAATCCTGGATCCTTCAAATGGTTATGAAGGGTTTGTTATATAGGAATTGAGAATGAGATGACGGTTGAGATCAATCCCCGAGATAGGAAGATGAACAGTTGAGATCAAAGGGAATTGGAGAAGCCATCAATAAAATCCACCTCTTCAACTAAGAGAGAGGAGGTAGATTTTGGTTAACTGAAGAGCTAATTTTGAGTTACCTTTAGAACAGAACAGGTGGGTGGAGAAACCCATGTGAACTGAAGAGGTGGGTGGAGTAACCCATGTGAGCTGATTAAGAGTTATCTCTTTAGACATTATTGAATATTTAATTCATTTTTGTAATTAAAGTTGTCAAAATGTGAGATAATTGAATTCTTTTTTATTTAGAATTGCATTGTTGAATGAAATTAAATTAATTTAATTGGAAGAATTTAATTAGTAAGTTTGAATATTTCAATTTAAACTTTATGAAATTGACTTTAATTAATTAATTAATGGAAATTAATCAATTATGGTTAATTAATTAATTAATGGAAATTAATCAATTAATGTTAATTAATTAATTAATAGAAATTAATCAATTAAGGTTAATTAATTAAATAAAATTAATTATTTAATTAACTTTGGAGATTTGATTAGATGATTTGGGAAATGAATTTAGAAGAAAATATATGATTAATTAATGATTAGATAACCATTAATTAATAGATGAAAATTAGTGTTTTTAATGTAAGGTCGCAAGTATGTCCATTTTAGGGTGTCTACAATGGGAAATGTGCAGTATGATGAGACTACAACACCGATAGAGAAACTAGCCCATTTGGTTACTACTACCGGTGAGGAAATGAAGAGTTTAGAGGATGCAACAATTTTGAAAGCAGAGAAGGAATAGATGAAGAAAATGTCAAAAAATTTGGCATAGTCAATTGTTTCAGATAAGAACACACTCACTTTGAATTTCAATCAAGTAAAAGATGCATTGCAAGAAGGTGGTAAGATAATGAAATCTATCTCTAAATTTTCCTTGTTTTTGAAAGATTTAGAGGGGAAGAAATGTGAAGCTCAGTAGGAGCTTAGGTCACTTGTTGAAAATTTTGATCATATACGTGAGGTCACTACTAGTTTTGGTACTGAGGTTAGTAATGTACGTCACAATTTGAAGTCATATAGAAATGAGGAAGAGAAGAGGATCTCTAACTTAGTGGAGTTATAGAGTTTGTTGTTTCCAAAGTTTGACACTTTGCAACATGGTGTGAAGGAGGTAGAGCAGGCCCTAGCATTCCCTGATGTATGCATAGTTGATGGTTTAGAAGATTTGGTATTTTTTCTAAGAGGACAAATTTCCATTATGGAGATCCTACTAAAGACTTGGACCAATGATCTACAAATACTAAAGGGTAACTTCAATGATATTTTCAGTAGAATGTAATAGGATTATACTAGTCTTACATTAATAAGATTTTGACACTTTTTGTAATACCTTTGTCATTGTTGTCAAAGGAGGAGTAGTGTATATGAGAATGCAAATGTAAATTTGGATAACTCTATAATAAATGCTATTTAATGGTTAAGGGGAATATTACATATGTTTGTAATTCCTAGGGGGGGCTATTGGACTATCAGGCATTAGTTTATCGCTTTGCAATGTGATGTAAATGTATTTTTCATTTCTAAAAGTAGTTAGACACTTAGAAACAATTTTTTTTTTAAAGTATTTTCATCAATGCCAAAGGGGGAGATTTTTGGGATTTTATGAAGATGATCTGAGTCTTGATCGTGTGTGTGTACTATGGTATTGTCATTGCTAGCAGCATGATCTACTAGAGGTATGAGATCAAATTTATCGGTGATGTTGAAGGATCAATTATTAGATTGGCTAAGTGTTTAGTCATCTGGGTAGAAGACAATATACAAGAAACAAACAAATGGAAATGGTGTTGGAGACCAATTTAAGATGTGCGATCATGCACTTAAAATCTACAAGATAATCCTTAAGGGATCATAAGTTGTCATTAGTATACAAGGAAACTATTAGAATAGTCCCAAAGGATAACTGGGAGGGGGGGGGGGGTGAATCAATTATCAGCTAATTAAATTCTTTTCTCTTTTTAATTCTAGAATACAATAAAGTAAATGCACATTCAGATAACACAATAGACAACACCACAATTTGGTTATGGGGAAACCAAATTGTAAAAACCCCGATGGGAATTAACACCCATAATGAACTATACTTGTTTATAATAATCCCTATTCAAATATATTGCAACCCTATTAGGAGTTGTTCTTTACAATGCAATAAGTATAGTGACCTGGTTAAGGGTCTGACCCTGTTAAGAGTCTTTTACAAATAACCCTGTTAAGGGTGAGGAATCATTGTCCAAAAGCTCATTGCTTCAATGGTGAAGGCTAAAACCTTCCGTAGAACATATATACACTATATCTGATGATGAAATATAGAGTAGACCTTCTATCTTGATCAGTTCCAATGTATTGTAATCTTTCACTTCTTCTTCACATAGATCCTTGATGAATGAAATACAACTGATATTCTGCTCTATACTTTTTCTGTCTCTTATCTTCTCATTCACACTTAGCGTTACAAAAATGAACTACTATGAGTATCTTCCTCAAAGTATGAGATCATGGGACCTGTTAGGAAACTCTTCATAACATCTTTGTCAGCTTAACTAATCACACAAACATAATTACAATTGCGCAATATAAATTGAATAGACGTGACGCTTCACAAAGTTGGCCTCACTCTAACATTGTAATATTGTTGAAACATGTTTGGTGCCTTTAGATAACTATCTTCAACTCATAACTAAACTTAAATATACACACACATATCTTGAAGATAGGTGCAACTCAAGAACCAATGCAATATGTCAGCTCTGTACAGACAAACTTTAGAAACTGTAACTGCCATTAATAGAATTACACAACACAACTAAAACTTCATATCTGAGTCTGTGTGTATAAAAAAACATAAAAAACATGTCTACAACATGAATATAACCACATAAGGCTTAATAGCATCATTCTGATAAGTACATATAGAACACTGCTGTATATTATATGTTGTCATCAATGACAAACATACAATCAACTAGCTGCCAGAAGTAAATCTCCAACAATCTCCCCCTTTGACATTGATGGAAACATATGATATTAAAAACATCTTCATCACATGGTGTCTTCTTTCTTTTTACAATCTTCTCAATATCCTCATCAAATATTCCTCTACACTGCTGCAGCTCCTCTGTCTATGTTTATACTCCCCCAAAGTATATGCTCCCCCTTACTATATACTCCCCCTTTCGCATCAATGGAAAAGGACACCATAAACAATTAGGCATAGGTACTACTCTAGAAGTAGAGTAGTCAACTATTCATCAGTCACTATGGACTAATGTTCTTGCTACTTTATCTAATCAGACTTAGGAGAGGGAGTTACTCCCAACTTTTCCCTGAGATACTCAAAAGTATCTTTTGGTAAAGGCTTTGTGAAAATATCTGCCAACTATTCTTGTGTGCTCACATAGTCCAGTTTTACTTCGTTATCTACAAATTTTTCTCTAAGAAAATGATATTGTATCTCAATGTGTTTTTTCTTTGCATGCATTATAGGATTCTTGGACATGTTTATAGTACTATTTTTATCACAGTGAATAACAATAGGATAATAAAACTGTATACCAAAATCTTTAACCATCTACTTTATCCAAACCATTGTTGAACAATTCAATGCTGCTACAACATATTCAGCTTCTGTTGTCGATTGAGAGATACAATTCTGCATCTTGCTTACCCAAGAAACCAACCTATCTCCAATAAATACTGCTTCTCTAGAAGTAATCTTCCTATCATCTATACAACCTGCCCAATCTACATCTATATACACATGAAGTTGTACATTCTCTGATTTAGGATACCATAAGCCATAGTCTATAGTTCCCTTTAGATATCTGAATATTCTCTTTATTTCCATTAGGTGATTATGTTTTGGTTCAGCTACAAATCTTCCAACAATTCCAACTGCATTAGATATGTCTGGTCTAGATTGAGTAAGATATATAAGTTTTCCAATCATAGACTTGTACAATGTCTTGTCAACTACTACAGAATCATCTTCTTTAGAAAGCTTGCTTCCTATTATCATAGGAGTGCATACTGGATTACAGTCTTCAATATTTCCTTCACATATTTGGACTAATTTATGAATATTCCTTTATCTATCTTCTTTACATTTAATCCCAAAAAATATTTTAGAGGACCAATCATGCTCATTTCAAATTCATTCTGCATTTCTTTTGCAAATTCTGCACTAAGCTTGTCATTACCTCCAAAGATAATGTCATTAACAAATATGGAAACAAGTAATAATCCATTAGGTGTCTCTCTAATGAATAGGTTACAATCTTCTACTCCTTTCTTAAATCCAATCTTTGTAAGATAACCATCTAGTCTCTCATACCAAGCTCTTGGGGCCTGTTTAAGTCCATAGAGTGCTTTCTTCAATCTGCATACCATGTCTGGTTTATGTGATAGATTAAATCCTTCAGGCTATTCTATGTAGACTTCTTTCTTCAAGTCACCTTTCAGAAAGGCTGATTTGACATCCTAGTTTAAAGACTTTGAATGTTGCATAGGCCAAGAATAACTTAATGGCTTCTATTCTTCTTACAGGGGTAAATGTGTTAGTGTAATCTATTCCTTCCTTCTGTGCATATCCTTTACACACCAATCTTTCTTTGTTTCTGACCACTGTACCATCTTCATTCATTTTATTCCTGAATACCCACTTTGTTCCAATCACATTTTGTGACTAGGTCTCGAAACTAATTCCCATATATCATTTTTGATTATTTGATCTAATTCTTCTTCCATTTCTTTCTACCAATCAGAATCCTTGCATGCATCTTCAACACTTAAAGGTTTAATCTGTGAAAGTAAACATACCTCTTCATCTACTGATAAAGCTTTTTCTTTAGATCTAGTGAAAACATTGCTGCTCTGATCTCCAATGATATCATCTTTTGAATGATACCTAGATGTGAATTTTGAAACTTTTGGTGTGACATCCTTGTCTATAGTCTGTGATACTTCTTTTCTTGATTCAGGTTCATTACATGATACATCAATGCAATCAAACATTTCTTCAATAACAGTGTCTTTACTGTTAGGCCTGGGTTCATCCTCAATCATAGGTGCATATTCATAGTACCTCTCTTGAACCATGAACTTCTCATCAATCTTTACATGAGTACTTTCAATTATCTTCTTTAATCTTAAATTGAAACATCTGTATGCTTTTCTTTTAGTAGAATAACCAAGGAAAATACCTTCATCGCTTCTAGCATCAAACTTGCCAACACCATCATCTCTCTTGATGTAGAACTTTCTGCCAAAGATTCTAAAGTATTTTACTGTAGGTACATTACCAAACCAAATTTCATAAGGTGTCTTATCTGTGCCTGGTCTTAGTTGTGTTCTGTTGATAGTATAGACTATTGTATTGACTGCATCTCTCTAATAGGTGTGCACAACTTTTCCTTCAATCATCATAGTGTGCACTGTATCAAGTATGATCCTATTCCTTCTTTCTGCTATCCCATTCTGCTAAGGGGTACTGGGTGCACTCAACTATCTTTTTATTCCATGTTCTTCACAGTAGTCATAAAATTGGTCAGAGGTGAATTCTTCTCCTCTATCTAATCTTAGACTTTTTATTTTTAACCGAGATTCATTCTCAACTTTGGCTTTGAATATTTTGAACTTCTCAAAGGCTTCAGACTTCTCCTTTAAGAACGCAACCCACATCATCCTTGAAAAATTATCAACAAACAAAATGAAATAACTTTCTTCTTAGTATGATGTTGTTTGAGTAGGACCACATAAATATGTATGCAGTAGGTCTAACTTGTTTCAGCTGACTTCTGCTTGCTTTTGAAAGAGCTCATTACATGCTTTCGCATAACACATTCCTTGCACATTGTTTCGACTGGTCTTGCAATACTTGGAAGGTCCCTAACTTCCTTGAAATTTCTTATCTTTACTGTATTATCAAAATTGATATGACAGAGTCTCTTGTGCCATAACCAACAGTCATCCACTTTTGCAACAAAACAAATTACATCTGAATTAAGATGAAAAACATTACCTTTTGTTTTTTAGCCAGATGCAATCATGTCTCCTTCTTTGTTTCTAATAATGCATTTGTTATCTTTGAATTCCAAATGATAACCTTTTTCAAGTAGCTTTCCAACACTTAGTAAGTTGTGATGTAATCCATCAACATACAAAACATCATCTGTCTTGTTCTTTCCATCGAGGGTGATAGATCCTCTGCCTATGATAGGTTTGGGAGTGTTATCTCCAAATCTAACCATACCACCTTTGTACTTGTCTAGATGAAAAAATATGTCTTTATCACCTGTCATGTGGTGAGAGCATCTGCTGTCAATGATCCAATCAGTTTTGATGTCTACTTTGGAAATTAGGGCTAACTCCTGTGCTTCCTTTTCATCTTCAATGTCCATTTCCTCAAGAAATTTTCCATGTCTTTAAGGGAAATGAATCCAATTTCATCCTCTCCTGAATATTCATCAGTTACACCTTCTTCAGCATGATAGCATTCCTTTCTATATTTTGGTTTATAATCAGATCTGAATTTATTTACTCTTGTACGACACTTGGATGCAAAGTGGCCGATCTTGTTGCATGAAAAACATTTGAATGGCAACTGTCCTTCATACTTTCCTTTGCCTTTTCTTTCCTTCTTAGCAATCATAGCAATTATTTCTTCTAGTTCTTCACCAAATTCTTCTTTCTCATTATTTTTAGAGATGTGTAAAGGTTTCTTACCATGGACTGAGGCTTTGAAGGCTGTTTCACTTTTGGGTTCAGTCTTCAATCTTGATATCTCAAATGCAAATATTTTACTGATCAAAGTCTCTCTCTTGAAGTCTTGTGAAAATTGCATGGTTTCATCTATAATATTGATCTTGCTCTCATAATCTATTGTTAAAGTAGTCATCAGCTTGTCCATTATGTCTTCTTCTGATATTTCTCCACCATTGTTTCTGATTCCAGAAACTGCTTCATTTATCCTCTGATTGTAGGCTCTGATGTTATCTTCAGGTAACATCTCAAGATTGTTGTATTTATTTTTCCATGTCTTCCTACGTGCATTCTTTGCTTGGATATCTCCTTCAAACATGTCTTCTAAATACTTCCATATTATGTATGCCTTGTCTACTTTCTTTATCTCAGAGAATTCACTGTCAGATAGTGCACTTATAAGGGCTTCTTTGGCAACTGCATTAGCTTTAAATGTATCCTTTTGTTTACTAGTAGCATCATCTCTTGAGAGGTATTTTAGAGAGGGAATAACAACTTCTTGTGTGGCTATCTCAAAGATGTCAAAACTGACACACTGTAGATGTGTTATCATTTTGTTCTTCCAATCCATATAATTCTCTCCATCAAACTTAGGACTCTCTTTTCTGAAGTATGCCATCTGATCTACCTTAAGCTGTTAGGCTTTCTCTTCAAGGCACTTGGATCTAATACCAATTGTTAGAATAGTCCCAAAGGATAACTGAGAGTGGGGGGGTGAATAAGTTATCAACTAATTAAATTATTTTCTCTTTTTATTTCCAAAATACAATAAAGTAAATACACATTCAGATAACACAATAGACAACACCAAAATTTGGTTACGGGGAAACCAAATGATAAAAACCCCGATGGGAACTAACACCCACAATGAACTATACTTGTTTATAATAATCCCTGTTAGAATATCTTGCAACCCTATTGGGAGTTATTATTTACAATGCAATAAGTATAATGACCTAGTTAAGGGTCTGACCCTGTTAAGAGTCTTTTACAAGTAAACCTGTTAAGGGTGAGGACTCACTATCCAAAATCTCACTGCTTCAATGGTGAAGGCTACAACCTTCTGTAGAACAGATATACACTATATCTGATGATGAACTATAGAGTAGACCTTTTGTCTTAATCAGTTCCAATGTATTGTAATCTTTCACTTCTTCTCCACATAGATCCTTGATGAATGAAACACAACTGATATTCTGCTCTGTACTTTTTCTGTCTCTTATCTTCTCATTCACACTTAGCGTTTCAAAAATGAACTGCTATAAGTATCTTCCTGAAAGTATGAGATCATGGGACCTGTTAGGGAACTCTTCATAACATCTTTTTCAGCTTAACTAATCACGCAAGCATAATTACAACCATACAATATAAACTGAATAGATGCGACGCTTCACAAAGTTGGCCTCACTCTAACATTGCAATAAAGTTGAAACACGTTTGGCACCTTCAGATAATTATCTTCAACTCATAACTAAACCTGAATATACACACGCATATCCCGAAGATAGGTGCAACTCAATAACCAATGCAATACATTGGCTCTATACAGACAAATTCCAGAAACTATAACTGTCATTAAAAGAATTACACAACACAACTGAAACTTCATATCTGAGTCTGCATGTATGAACAAAAAATAAAAAACATGTCTAAAACATGAATATAACCACGCAAGGCTTAATAGAATCATTCTGATAAGTACATATAGAACACTACTGTATATTATATGTTGCCATTAATGACAAACATACAATGAACTAGCTACCAGAAGTAAATCTCCAAGAGAAACAATTTTTGGAATGTTGGTTACATGATCCCCGAGTGACAGAATTTAGTCAACCACAGAGGTCACCAAATTAGTCAAGCACAGAGGTCACAAAAAATTTCTTAGCATAGTGATCACCAAAATCATTGAACATTGATAGCACTATCACCAAAAGATAGTTCAAAGAGTAAACTGAGAGCATAGTTCATAGAGTAACCCGAGCACCAGTCTATCAAGAGACAGGTTTATTCCCAAGAAAAGAGGATCTTAGATACACGTCAGCTAAAGCACTTTAGTATTAAAAATAGCTTTATGCTTATGTATAAAACCATTTCTTGAGAATCAAGTAAAGCATAATTAATAGTTTTATTTAGTTTAACTGATTGTAAACATGCAAACTAGGAGATCAAGATCAAGTTGTAAACCTTTGATCATAGAGTTTTTCTTGTAAAGTGTGAAACCTAATTAGATCAAAACCTTTGTATATATAGATGTATAATCAATCAAGAACATGATGATTATAGCCAGAGAAGACATCTATTGATTAGACATAGAGTTTCATGCAGAAGGACACAAAAGGAAGAATTCAGTTATGAAGAACTAGATTCAAGAATACAAAGAAGAACATAGGTATTATTCATCACAATTAGGTGATACATAATTTTGTGAACTTAAAGGATCTGTATTCAATAATTCAAGATCGCAAGTTATCAGGTCATAAGTATTTTTTTCTATTCTCTAACAATTGTAGCAAATAGAAGAAATCCTTCAAGAAGGTGGACTTAATAGTCTTATTGTAAATCTCTTAACCGAGTGCACACATACATTGTGTTGCTAAAATCTCTTAACTGAGTAGACTTAACAAGTCTAACATGTTACTCCTAACAGGGTAAGATCATCAAAAGTGATCACAACTTGTAGCCTTAACCGACACCTTCCATTCTACAGATAGTGAAGCTTTGTGGGTTTCATCCCCACTGCATTTTTTACCTTATAACAGGGGCTTTCTGCGTTACCAATTCTTATGTCATGTGTAACTAAGTTTCATGAATTTTTCTATGATTGTTTACATGCACTTATATTTATGTTATGATTTTACATGCATAAGGTAGAAACACAATATGGTTGGTAATGCAAGAAAATACTACTAAGGTTATTTGATAAAAAGTTTTAAGGGTACTGATTCACTCCTCCCCTCTCATTACACACCATTCCATTATTCCAACATTTGATATCAGAGCTAGATCTCTTATTTGGAAAAGTTTAATCACTTGAGAGAAAAGATCATACAATGGAAAGGTATAAGCTTGATAAGAATATTGTGAATCAGAAGTTGGAGATAAAAAATTTCTTTGAGCAATACAAAGAAGCAAGAAACAAGATGAAAAAAATATTGTCTGAAAGAAAAGCCATGACATCTTGCTAAAATGAAACAAACTATCATGAAGAAGAGATACCTGATTTATTTGATTCATCAAGATATTCATCTGGTAATACATCTGACACATCTGAAGGAAGAATTACAAGTCTGAATGAAATCAATCAACATCTGACTGAACAAGTAAAGGTACTGCACATCAATCAAGAGACACAGATGGTAAGAATGATTGATGTTATGAATAATGCAAGACAAGCTGAAAAAGAAAGAATATTAGCTATTGATGATAGGAGAAATATTACATAGAAATTTTAAGAGAAAGAATCTGAAATACAGAGACTTACTGAACATCATATTGCAATCACCAATTAAATAGTTCTTAAGATTCATGAGGCCAATCGAGTGAACATAGAACTCAATAGGAAATTGGAAGCTATTGGTGAGCTTAGAGAAGAAAATGAAAAACTAAAGCATGAAGTAAGGATTCAACAACAACATAATGATATGATCAACAAAGCTGATGAAAGTACAAAAAGAATGGATGGTTTTCTAAATGGACAAAGAAGACTCAACAATAATACCAGTTTAGGGTATATCAAGCATGGAAAATCATCAAACCAATCTGATCAAATGAATGTCTACACAAATCCAAGAGAAAAGAAGCAGTCATGCAATCACGATGGAAAACTAGGCCACACACCAAATGTTTGCAGGAGCAAAGCTACTGGTATTCCTAAAGCTACTTCTAGATTCATAGGTAATTGTTATAACTATAACAAGCATGGACACAAAGCACATAAATGAAAATCTAAGGTGAAAAAACCAAAGAGGGAATCCTACATGGAAAAATATTGTTCTACTTGCAAAATACATGGCCACACATCTCATGAATGCAAGAAAAAGAAAAAGCAAGTGGAAACCTAAAGAGAAAGAAAATGCTTATAAACCAAGAAGAGTCGGTAACTTATATGTTTGGGATTACAACACATTGGTAAATTAAAAATCATGTGGTAGATATCGAAAAATATCTGCAAAATGCATGAGGAAATGGATACAAAGATCGAGGAACTGGACTAACCCCAGAATGGCATGCTTACACTGTCATAAGGTTGGTCACCTAAGAAAGGATTGCAGAGACTGAGTGATAGATTTAAGCACTTTTGCAAATGGAAACACTATTGAAGATATCAGGAGAATGAGAAATCAAATGTGGAGGAAATCTTCAATCAAAGATGATGGTAGACCAAGCACCACAGTAGGTGACACCTCTTCCAATGGATTAGGTAATTCAACCACC
This sequence comes from Thuja plicata, assembly GCA_018584345.1. Classification (NCBI taxonomy): domain Eukaryota; kingdom Viridiplantae; phylum Streptophyta; class Pinopsida; order Cupressales; family Cupressaceae; genus Thuja; species Thuja plicata. The sequence goes on from MU228114.1 coordinate 1,348,956, forward strand.
CCCACCTAAGTAATACAAGTAAGTATGGAACTGCACTGTACAAAGCTATATTTTACATTAGTTCCAATATACATTGATAATATGACAAATTAAAATGGAGATGCACTATGGTATTACTTGTTATGATTTTGTGAATCCAATCTTGTCAGTCAATACATACTGAGCATCATCGTGTACATATGAAAAACAACCAAGTTGTCAAATTAAACTAAGTATATTCAGTAAACATGTGAAAGACAATCAAGTCTTTGCTACATATTGAGCACCATCAGTGAACATGTGAAAAATAAAACTAATTTGTCACTAACTCTGAGTGTTGTATACTCACTGAGGATGAAGACCTTGGTATGATACCCGAGCGTCTTTGTTTCATTGACCGAGTGGTAGCCAAAGTATTCAATACACCACTTAGGTTATTTTTCTAAAAATAAAGCAACAAAGAGCTCATTCATTCACCAAGTGATAAAGTGAAAACAACAAAGCGAAGAAGAGAGACAAGATTGTAGAATAATTCATAGCAAATTCAAAGGTTTCTCCAATAGATTTTGAGCACTCACCGCTATCAACCAGTAAGTACCAAGACTTAGAGAGCACACAGTTTATTTACAAGAAGCCCTAAATATTTCATGAACAATGAAAAATACCTTGCGAGTCTCAAAGATCAAGAACAAGGATCAAAACAACTAAAGAGGTAGAATGACCACCAGTAAAGAAAGGTACTGTGAGGACTTATCACAAAAGAAAGCCTCAAACTGGGCAATCAACATCGAGGCAAAGAAGGAGATATATAAGAGGAAAAGAAGACAAGGATGATACTACCAGGGATGAAAGAGAACAAAGGATCTAAGAAGAAAAGGCCAAGATACCTAAGACAATTGATGATATTGGAGAGTCACTCATCAATAAAGGCAGTTATCACAACATAAGATTAGACAATGGAAAATTTTTGTTAGAAACATTGAGGGGGGGGGAATGGGGGTGAATCAGTGTTTGTCTATTTGTTATAATTCAAAAACTTTAAACTTTAATCAAATATATAGAAAATGAATCACAACACATAACACAAGATATGATTACGGGGACACCTTGATCAAAGGAAAACCCCAGTGGGAATTAGTACCCACAAATTATTGTACTAGTATAATGAACCTGTTAAAGTTCCTTTTCCCTATTAGGAGCAGTATTTACAAGTCAAGTACAATGACCCTATTAGGAGTCTTTACAAAACCCTGTTAGAGGTGGTTGGCTCACTGACAGAGCTCACTGCTCAATAAGATGAAGGCTACAACCTTCAGATAACTGATATACACTATATAAAAATGAACAGCTATAATGACACTATTGTCTGATCAGTTTCATTTATGTGCTAATGCTTTAATCTCTTGTAGACTTCTACTTCATACTGGCTTGCTCATATTTATCTTCTGAATATCTTCTCTACTTCCTTTTCAACACTTCTTAATATAAAAGTGCATGTCTAATATATATACATGCCTGAATAGATGCGACTAAAAAAAAGACTTTAGTCGGTCGAAAGACAACATACACAACACTTCCAAAAAAAATGGCTTAAGCATGTTTAAAATAATGTTTAAGACATATTTACAAACTTCTTACAGTAGGTGCATAACCTTTACAAAACAAAATATTATACACTAATCCAAAAACTGAGGTCAGCTCCATACTCTATTTTCTGAACTGTTAGTGCCCTTAATCTTCTTGTAACTTCTCCGTACTAACATTCTATACTATGCATTTATATGGTAAGAACAAAAACATATCATAGAGCTTAAGTATGAATGCGCATATCTTGACTCGATCGTACACACGTGCATTGGTGCTCTGATTGACTACATATCTCTATTCTATTCTATCTTCTATACTTAGCCATTTTTGTCTTCCAAGTTTACTTGAAAAAACTTCATATGACTTTGTTTCCATAATGAAAACACAAAATAATTTTTATACACCTTGATGTCAACATGCCAACAATCTCCCCCTTTGTCATTAATGGAAACAAAGGAATGTGGCCAAGTTGTTTTTAAACTTTGACTTAACAACAAAAACTATATATTATAACTTTGGCTATGTAACATACTCCTTATATAAATACATACATTACTCCCACTTTGACATTAATGAAAAAGGTGTCAAAATTGTAATTCTCTGGGTACTTACTCCAAGTATACATCTGGATAAGCAATCTAAAGATTTTTGATCTCTTGCTGCCAGAATGCCTTTCAGTGCACCAACTGTCTGAAGGTGGGTGCATAAGGCATATGTAAGCTTCTCCATCTTTGTTAGATCCATGCCGGGTCCTTGATCATAGGTGGAAATGGTTGCATCTATTTTTTTGATTTTCTCATTCAAAAAAACTGAGGGTGCAAGTACATTTCTCAGTTGAGTCTGCCTGATCCTTATCTTACTGATCTCCATTTTAGCTTTTTCAATCTTTTCTATCTTCCCTTGATAAATATTTTTGCATATATTGATGTCTTGGGATGATGTTTCAACTGATTTCCTTATGTTATCAACCAAGATATCTTCCTCCTCAATCTTCTTGATGTGCTCAGAAGTGAGTTTTCCTATGTCCATGCAATTTTCTATTACTTTCCTGCCTTTTGATGCCAACTCTTTTAGAATAGTTTGACCAATCTTCAATGAATTGAGATCTAAAGAGAAGTTCTTTACCAATTCATTCAATCTTTCCTTTTTATACTCTTCCTCTGGAGTTCTAGTAGCTGATTCTAATAAACTTGTGAAGTGTGCCTTGAAGCTTGTTAGGATGCTATTTACATCATCAACTGACTAAATTTTAGCCACTTTCTTATCTACTGGTACTAGGTCATTCAAGATGTTTACTAACTCAAAAAAGAGAGGGTTTCTCATAACTTGTTTCAGTTTGGCTTTATCCATAGCTAAGACACTAATCTTGATCAAATCTTCTTCTCCCCATGCATCTAGGCTTGCTGAGTCAGGAGTCAAACTTGACAACAGTGAAGTTTATGGTTGAATGGATGGAGTGAATATAGAATTTTTACTAGTATCCATACACTCACTTTTTACTGGGATCTCCATAATAGGTGGTTCATTAGATTGATTGTCTTCCTCATTATTCAAGTCTGTTGAATCTTTAGGAGGAGCTTCACCTCCCTGTAAGGAAGTATTTTCCGTGCATACCTTCTATGTATCTTCAGTACTGAAAAATGATTTTTCAAATTTGTTCATGTCATTATTAGAAGTTGTCATGGATATCTTAACATCATCGATCAAAATAGTTTCTTCTAAATCTTTGGCTGTATCAGAAGGTGTTGAAGCTGTGGGCACTGAATTCTGTGGACCTGTCATAGGCACATTTGGAATCATTGGTTCTTTAACCTATTTGGGAGGGACTGGAGTCACCTTTTTTATAGGTTTCATTGATGGATACATATTTATATCCATAAATACTTTCTCAAATTCTTTTTGAGTCTCTTCACCAACTAGTTCATACTCTTTGTTCATAATATGAAGAGTTCTTGTTTTGGTTTTGAGATGAGGTTTTACCAAATACAACAGTATAACTTTCTCATCATGTGAGCAAACAGGGAGAAGACTATCTAATGTTTCTTCTCTTATCCTCATATCCTCTTCAATTGCTTGCCTTTTCAATAGGTCAAGTATGCTCCATACTTTGTCTGGTATGACTATCTTGAGTTCCAATACTGACCTCTTAAACTTGATCATATGAGAGATGATCATAGAATGAATTTCTAATTTATCTATCTCTTGGTATTTGTCATAGACATTCTTAATTGATTCTAGTCTACCTTCAATAAAAATTTTGTTCCTTAAGACTGTCAAACTAGGTTTGAATCCTACCTCAGGAGGGGCTTGAGTGTTCTTTACCTTGCTCCTTGTTGTCCTTGAGGATAGGTGACTTTTGGGAACTTTCTTCATTCTTTTGGTCATCTTTCTTGGTACTGATGATGGAGAGGAATCCAAGTCAATAGTGGTTGATGGTGCAGATGTACCTTCATCAAATTTCTTCTTCTTCTTCTTGGGAATGTCATCATATTTTTCTATTTTCACTTCTGCAGGAGTTTTCTTGAGTTCTTTTGCAATCTTGGCTTCCCTAGCTTTATCTAGGTCTTCTTGTGTGACCCCATGAACTTTAAGAATATTGGATGTAATCCTTGATGCCTTCCTATTGTTATTTGCACTGTATAAGATAGAATCAACTTGATTTGTCTTCTCTCTATATGTGCCCCATCTTGGTGCATTTGGATCTTTAGGTGCAGACAAAATAAATTGTGCATATCCTTCCAACACATGTTCTTCAACTTCATATCCAAGTGGATGAATCCATTTGGTTCTTGCATCAAATCCTTCCATGCAAGTATAGTCAATTTCCACCATGAAACATATGGTGTCTTTATACTTATCAACTATTTTCTCTGGTATTCTGAACCTCTTCTGCATCTTGATCCTGAATGTTTTGATCTCCGTGTCCATAGAATCCTTAAAATTGCTCTCTGATGTAGCCTTTAATGATATCTAAGACATCATGGGTTTGCTCCTATCTAGGTAAAGATTAGAGACTTTACCAACAATGTGGAAGTATAGGTAGATAATCAAAGAGCCAAATCTCAATATTTTTCTCTTGTCATGCTTGATAGCTCTAATGTTCTCAATTAGTTGTGCGCACAATATCTCACAAAGGTTATACTGAGTGTTATCTTTAGCCATCCTTATTGCTGCTAGAACAGTAGCTGCAGACACACTATTCAGCCTGCTTGCGTGCTAAAACTTGTAACCAAGTATCATTGTGAGAAGTTTGATGTCTTCTTCCACAATGGGATCAACAGTCATCCCACGCCTATCACTTCTAGATAAGCATGCTTGTTCAACCTGTTTCTTGACATATTTACCAGTGGGAAGAACTGGTCCAACCTTAGGAAGTCTGGTCATCTCGTGAATAAGAACAACAATGATGCTGATAGGAACTTCACCAATCCAATACAAATCATCACGTATCCTACTAAGTAAGATTTTGACCCATTCTGGTTCATATAACTCATGTGCATTTGAATACTCAAAGATAGGGTTATCAGTGAGATGCGCATATTGATCCTTGAATGAATAATCTGGTTTCATCATTGATGTCATAAGAGTTGCTATGCTATTATCCCCAATGGTTTCCTTCTTGCAACAGATGTATGCACAAATGTTTTCTACATGCACAACTCCTAGCAGAGTCTTAGAGAATGCCCCTTCTACATCATCTAGTACAGACTTAAATGGATGTTTCTTAAACACATATCTCTTCTTCTTACAGATGTCGAACACTGTAGGAGTAGTCATAACTTTCTTGATACTTTCTTAAGTAGGGTTTCCAGTAATTTTGAATTGACACGTCCACTAGGGTTTTGTTTCAACTTTGATTTGCCTTTCTAACCAACCAATGGTTATCTGTAGATGCTTTGATGCTAAGATATCCTGTTCTCTTTGAGTTCTTAATCTCGAATGCAAAGTGAGGATTAAAGATCTTTTACTGTCTTATATAAAATATCATTGCATTTAATGCTAATTGTGGTAAAGCAGTTTACATAGAGAATTTCAATCTTTTCTTCTGTCCAAGTTCAGACTATGCGTATATGCATACATCCTCATTTTTTCACCAAATACATGAATCCATAGGCGCATACTCGGAGGTGAGTATACCAGCCACATAGGGGTTCAGAGCTAGAATAGCTCCCCCTAAGATCATGAGGGTCACCTAACCATAAGTAGAAGGTGCATCCACTATGGAGGCATCTACTACCTTGTTCTGATCATTATCTTTCTTTACTTCAACCCATATTTTACCTGAATCTTCTGTAGCTTTTACAAATTTGACTTCACCCGATTCTTCAAATAATGATTCTTTAGGCTTCTCTTGTTTTTTAGTTTTGGATCTACAGAACCTTGAGATGTGTCAAGATTTTCCACATGAGTGAAAAATGATTGGAGGTCTATTGATATTTTTTATCATGTTGCACTGCTTGGCTGTGTGTCCATTGTAATTACATATCTAACATGTAATGTTCAGATAGTTTCTCTGAGGTTGATTTCTCTATTTGTGTTGATTCAGATTTATTTGACTTTATTGTGACTGATTTCTTTTGCTTGTTCTGCAATGGATAGCCCTATGACCAAATTTATTACAGGAATAACAATATTCATTGAAAGGTATTACTTGTTTACAATCTCTTTCCAAGTGTCCATGCTTGTTACAAGCATAACAAGTTCTGTTAACTTGCTTGAGTTCATCTTTAGGTGGTTCTATTTTAGCCTCTGCAAGATTCTCATTTTTCTTTGCTTTAGTAGATGTCTCTTGTGCTTTCTTTATTTCTTGCATTGAATTGATTTCAATTTGAGCTACACTGTATCCAACACCAGTAGTATCACCTTTTAGCTTCTGGGCATAAAGTTGTGATTGAATTAGATCAAAACTTGTGTGTAGTTTATCAATCTTATCTTTTGCTTCTGTTAATTCAAATTCTATCTTTTTCTTGATGTTTTCCAACTCCAATATTTTCATGTTTTCTTACATAAGCTCATCATCTAATTTTTTACTCTCTTTGGTCTTTTGTTAATTCAGATCTTCAATCTTATCTTTCAAAGACATGTTCTCTTCATTCAGCTTTTTGAACATTTTTCCCAAATCATTTGTGGAGAAATATTTCAAATCTTTTCTTAATTTCTTGATAAGAATTTGGGAGCTATCAACCTTCAGTTTTAGTTCTTCATTTTCTTTTTCAGATCTATCAAGATCTTCAAGGGCTGCTTCAAGATTATTTTTTAGATGTTTTTCTTCTGCTGAATCCATGATCTCCTCTAGTGGTTAAACTTTCTTTCAGAGGACCAGAGCTCTGATACCAATTGTTAGAAACACTAAGGGGGGGGGGGTGAATTAGTGTTTGTCTATTTGTTATAATTTAGGAACTTTAAACTTGAATCAAATAGATAGAAAATGAAGCACAACACATAACACAAGATATAATTATGAGGAAACCTTGATCAGAGGAAAACCCTGGTGGGAATTAGTACCCATAAATTATTGTACTAGTATAATGAACCTGTTAAAGTTCCTTTGCCCTATTAGGAGATGTCTTTACAATTCAAGTAAAATGACCCTATTAGAGGTGGTTGGCTCATTGCCAAACCTCACTGCTCAATAAGATGAAGGCTACAACCTTTAGATAACTGATATACACTATATCAAAAATGAACTACTGTAATGACACTATTGTCTAATTAGTTCCATTTATGTGCTAATGCTTTAATCTCTTGTAGAATTATACTTCATACTAGCTTTCTCATATTGATCTTCTGAATATCTTCTCTACTTCCTTTTCAACACCTCTTAATATAAAAGTGCATGTCTAATATATATACATCCCTGAATAGATGTGACTAAAAACAAGACCTTAGTCGGCCCAAAGACAAAATACACAATGATTCCAAAAAAATTGGCTTAAGCACATTTACAATAATGTTTAAGACATATTTACAAAATTCTTACAATAGGCGCATAGCCTTTACAAAACAAAATATTATATGCTAATCCAAAAACTGAGGTCGGCTCCATACTTTGTTTTCTAAACTGTTAGTGCCCTTAATCTTCTTGTAACTTCTCCATATTGAAATTCCATACTATGCGTGTATAGGGTAAGCACCCAAACAATATCATAGAGCTTAAGTATGAACACGCATATCTTGACTCGATCGTACACACGTGCGCTGGTGCTCTGATCGACTACATATCTCTGTTCTGTTCTGTCTTCTATACTGAGCCATTTTTGTCTTCCAAGTTTACTTGAAAAAACTTCATATGACTTTGTTGCCATAATGACAACACGAAATAAGTCATATACACCTTGAGTGTCAACTTGCCAACAAATTTTTCTACCGAGGATTAGAATAAATTAAAGGAAGCAATCATCCAAATGATGGTAAAATTCAAGTATGTACCTCTACAATTTGTTAGTCATATTCCATAAGAGATAAATGATAGTATATCAACCAGGTGGACATATGCACTACACATGGAGAAATAGATGAGGGAAAGATCCCTAGTTACATTCATACCACCTGAGTCAACAGTTGGAGAAATAGACTCAACCATGAAGTAATACTCAAAGAAATTTTTGGCTAAGACAAGAGAAAACAAAGTACTACATGGTAGGTTAGAAGAGATTGATGAAGAAAGAAATAAGATTTGGACACAAATATTCAATCCACCTATGCAGGTGCTAGCTCTAACCAAGATAGCTCATAATGAGGAGAAGGAGGCCATACCAAGCCCTGAGCATATCTTCATCATTGACGCTGAGGATGTCAATCCAATTGATTTTACAATAGAGACAAGTAAGGCCATGGATGATGTACCTCAAATATTACAATCATTAGGGGAAACACTAGATATTACAATAAAAGATATAACTAATATTGATTCTGATGATGATCCCAAGAATGATGAAGATGTGAATGTTTCCACTAAGCAAACAAAGGAAAAGGAGACAATAGATGTTGCACAGGCAAATGTACTAGGTCACATGCCTTTATTGATACAAGCTATCAATACAATAATAGAAGCAAAGGAGAAAAAACATGAGCCTGATGCAAACATACCTAAGGAAAAAGGTGATGAAAATGGGAAGAAGAAAGATACAAATGAGGAGAAGAAAGATAAAAGTTGAGAGGATAAACAAAATGATTCCACTTCCAAGGACACCAAAGAGGTAAAAAAGGTTGCAGATAAAGACAAGGATGAAGTAGAGACGTCTACTACAAACCAATAGGTTAATACCAATAAGTATACCAAAGGTACCACACCTCCCACACAATCACCAAAATCAAAAGAGATAGAGAAGGATCTTGCTATAATCCTTCATTCCCCTACTTCCATTACCATTCCAAAGAAGAAGAAGAAGAAGAAGAAGAAGAAGAAGAAGAAGAGTTGAGCTAGTAACTACATTGGAACTAATAATATCAGAAGTAGTTAACTTAGTTCAAAAGTTGTGCACACTAGAGCATTTCACTACCAAGCATAGTGAAAAGATAGCTAAAATAGATGAAGTTACTAAAGCTAGTGCACAAAGTCTCAAAACTGAGGAAAATGCATTCCAATTGCATTATGAGAAGATTGTAGAATCAAAAAAGTTTAGACTTGAGATACAAAAGGATGAAAGAAAAATTAGAGATGAGGTAACCAATCTCCAAGCTATGTTACTACCAAATCTCACATTTCTATTGAAACACATGACTTCAGCAAAGACATTAATTGCCACCCTAGAGATGTCAGTCACCAAGAGCATCTATGACATGCATGCCAAAATCACTTTGGAGCACATGACCCTCAAGCACCTCAATGAGCAATGGGAAAAGCAGATGGAAGACATTAAAAAATCCCATGCCCACATATTTGACAAGCTATAAGTACTACACCTTTGTCATTATTTTCAAAAAAGGGGGAAAATATATGTATAAATTAAAAAAGGGGGAAAATATATATACCTTACAAAGAAGGAAAACATGTCAAAGGCTAAAGAGGGAAATACACAAAGGAGGAAACATGTACATACACTATACCAAGGCATGCAAATAGGGGGAGTCATTGACAAGGTAAACACTTGGTGTATATACTGAACATATCAGTTTGCACATGTTAGTATTTTATACTAATGCCAAAGGGGGAGATTGATAATCCTTAAAGAATCATAGGTTGTCATTAGTATACAAGGAAACAATTTTTGGACTATTGGTTACATGATCACTGAGTGATAGCATTCAGAAAAGCGCAGAGGTCACTGAAATAATCAAGTGCAGAGGTCACTGAAAATGTCTTAACACAATGATCACTGAAATCAGTGAACACTGATAACACTATCACTGACAGACAGTTCAAAGATTAAAATGAGAGCACAATTCGCAGAGTAACCCGAGCACCAGTCTATCAAGAGACAATTTTATTCCCAAGAAAAGTGGACCTGAGTTACACATCATCTAAAGCACTTTAGTCTTAAAAATAACTTTATGCTTAGCTATAAAACCATTTCTTGAAGATCAAGTAAAGCATAAGTAATAGTTTTAATTAGTTTAACTGATTGTAAACATGCAAACTGGGAGATTAAGGTCAAGTTGTAAAAATTTGAACATAGAGTTTTTCTTGTAAAGTGGGAAACCTAATTAGGTCAAAACCTTTGTATATATAGATGTATATCAATCAATAACATGATGATTGTAGCCATAGAAGACATCTATTGATCAAACAAAGAGTTTCATGTATAAGGACACAAAAGGAAGAATTTAGCTATGAAGAACTAGATTCAAGGCTACCGAGAAGAACAGAGGTATTATTCATCATAATTAGGTGATACATAATTTTGTGAACTTAAAGGATCTGTATTCAGCAATTCAAGATTGCAAGTTATCAGGTCATAAGTATTTTTGTCTACTCTCTAAAAGTTGTAGCAAATAGAAGAAATCCTTCAAGAAGGTGGACTTAACAGTCTTATTGTAAATATCTTAACAAAGTGCACACATACATTGTGTTGCTAAAATCTCTTAACCACATAGACTTAACAAGTCTAACATGTTACTCCTAACAGGGTAAGATCATTAGAAGTGATCACAACTTGTAGCCTTAACCGACACCTTCTTATGAGGCCTCACCCTGACCTATCATAGCTTAGTTGATACACTTATTTTGATACATTGATACACTTTTTGATTATCCAGAAAGAGACTCAAGAGATTATTTTTATGATGATGATTATATTGTATGGATTACATTCTGATATGGATTAGACCTAGAGCATGTGGTTGATTTTGATTGTACATGTTTAGATAGGTCAATTGATGAGAAGATCAGATCATGATTAGACTTGATTATTTCATGGATGTTATGTCATGATTATTATGGAATTATTATGTTTTAAACATTTCTGTATGAAAATTATAATTAGGAATTTAATTCTACTTATTGATTAATATTTCTAGGTATGAACTGAAAATGTATATTGCATGTGATTTTATTATCTTGGACTACTGATGCTCAAGTTTAGTGTGCAGGAAAGAGAACCATGGAATTATTCAGAGAATCAGTAACCAACCATATGTGCAAACAGTAAAGCCAAGGTTGAACCTAATGAAGAGGTTCAAACCTTGTTATTAAGTGATTTTATTCGTGACCATAAAATTGTATGTATGTATTTGGTTTTTTCATTATGTAATTAGTCACATGTCAATGTTGTATTATGTCATTTTATAGTGTCACTTGAAACTCATTATGTGTTTATGTAATGACATGTCTACTAAGGTTGGAAATATAAACCTAATCCTAACTAATTCATTAGGAACCTAGTTAAACCCATTGTTGGAGATACTTGCAAAGTTCCACCAATTTGATCATTTAGATTTAATTCTTTTTTAACCACTTCTAGAGGCCAAAAAGAGGTCCTAAGAGTCAAATTTAGCAAAATCCTAGTACCTTAGTGATAGTGGTATGGGTTAGGAATGTTTTTAACACACATCTAGAATCTCCTAGTGGCATTAGTGACCTATTTCATGACCCATTTTCCATGTGTTACGAAAATGGAGTAAGTCTTGACCTTTTACACAAACCCACACTCCTCTCCAATCTAGCATTTATGATGGGGGAAGAGGAAAAGATAAAGGACTTTAGGGTCAAGTCTGAATTTAATGTTGGTGGGTGGGTAGAAGTTGGAGGTATTTTTAGAGACCTTTGGTAGAGTTAGTGGGTGTTCACCCACTCTCTACTTTTAGATACATTAGGGTTTGGATGGAGGAAAGAATAAGCGATTGGGCTCTTCTCAAAATTCATTTGCCATAACACATTGTGAAGGTTGGTCTCCATTGCCATGAAAGTGCTTTGTTTTGTTGCAAGTAGATTTATATTTTTCTTTTCATTCTCTTGCATATGTGAAATGTATTTGTATTTTTGTTATGTAAGGGAATGGGATTTTGGGTTTGAATTCTTGCTTATGGTTTTATCTTTGTTTTGAATATGAGAGTTTTGTGAAGGGTGTGATGGCATTACTCACCCTTGGATAGGGAAGAAGTGGCCATGTATAGGGGAAGGGGTTAGTTGGATTCCATGATAGTGTAGAGTCTCTTGTCATGGAGAGAAGAGGGAAAAAAAATGCAAGGTGTATGGGCCCTTGCATGCCATTGTATTTGATCCTAATTTTGGGGGAGATAAGGAGAAGATTGGATGGAAAGATGTATGTGGTTTTAGACTTGAAGAGGCGTGCTATTTGAATGTATTATCTTGGAATTCTCCTACATGGAAATCCACCTCAGCCCTTGTTATGGGTTCATGGTGAATCCATTTGTGCAAGCCTTGGGAGGGTGTTCTTTGTTGTTGTATTCATGTATGTGGATCTGTGTGATTGTCACCCATTAACTACCTATTCTCCTAGCTTGGGGTTGGTCTCCTTGAGACCTAGGATGGGAGGTGAGCTTCCCATGGTTCTCCTCATGTATTTTAAAGTTTTGAAGTCAAGATGATTGTGAAAATCTTGGGAGAAATCTCTATTTTGGTGTAGTTGTGTGTGAGCAACTTTAATGTTGCATGGTTACTCCTTTTGTATTGAGATTCATTTCTTATTGAGTGTTGTAATGTTTATATTGGAAGCTTTATCAAGTAAGATGTGAAGAGTTCTTATTCATTATGTAAAAGCTTCATTAAAGGAAGAAACATTGTATGCCTTCCATTGATTGTATAGATTTTCCACCTTGAAGATGTGTAGTTGTATTTTGAAAGATTACCATAATGTAAAGGAAGAATCTTTAGTTTCATGCCTATTGTATTCTATTCTTTAGAATAATGAAGTTAATCTTTCATGGTACAATGATATCCAATATTGAAAAGAAAGGCAATGTAATAGTTTTTCATAGCATATAAAATCTTGTGGATTTATGAATCTTGTAATCTCTATAATGTATTTGATTGTAAGTTTTCAAGTAAAAAATACTCCATTCTTCCTTTGGAAATCTATATTCCATTTCAATAGGTTCAACACTCTACCTTAAAACCTTCATTGTAACCTCAATTGTTGAGAATAAAAAAATAAATAAACTTGATAACAATTGTAAATCAAAACAAAAGTAAAACAAATAAAAACAAATTGAATGTAAGAGAATTTTATCAACCTAACTCAACTTATGTTCTTAACAGTCAATTACGATCATGATGAAACACCTTGCTAAACATGAAACCATAGTTTAATTCAACCTAGCCCAAGTGTTCCTATAACACTAAAACTTGGAGTCTTTATCCTTTGTAACAAGTTGGATTACCGACTTTGCATCTATACGTGGTGTACCCAAACCCAATACATGTCAAGACCTTGCAACTCAAAAACTAACTTGACCTTTCCATTACCTTTCCGCAACACTTTATTTATTAGTTGTGTCATAGTAGTTGTTTGATCTTGTATAAAAAAAATTTTGTCTATGTGTTTTGACCTAGTTTTGGGCATGACATTTTTGTATCAGAGCCATGTTTCGACACTAGGAACTTAAGCCATTACATTTCAACTCATTCAAAACTTAAATTATTGTGTAGGATGCCTACCATCACATGAGTTGCCCGACGAGGTAGAGGTCATAGAGCTGCAAATGTTGGGGCAAAATAGGAGGATCCACCACCTCCACCACCTTAGAACCCTAACGAGGATATTTTGGATGTTCTCCAAAATCTGATTGGGGTGATTCAACAGAAACTACCACCCATAGTTAAGTAGCAGATTCCTAAAAGGGAAGCACATATTTTAGAAGATGATAGAGAAGTTAGCAGAGAGAGAAGTAGGAGTCCCCCACCTAGGTCTTTTGAGGGTCATGATGATCACGAGGGTGAGTCAGTTCATCAGGTTGTAATACCATGCGAGCATGAGATACATGCTAGAGAGATATCCCCTAGGGATGTTGGAGATGAGATCCAAGAGTTATTGTGACTCCAGCCACCCTTGTTTTTTGGATCCATTGATGGGTCAGTAGCAAAGGCCTGGTTATAGAGTTTATAGCAATGTTTTGGATTGCACCCTTATGGGAGTAATCTAAAGGCATGACTTGTAGTCCATCTCCTACGAGAGAAGGCTTCCACTTGATGGGAGTAGGAGGTGTCCATAGGTGGAGTGAGTATTGACACACTCACTTGGGAGACTTTTGTAGCCCGATTTTGAGAGAGGTATCTCTCCGAGCATTTTAGACAAAGACAGATAGAGGAGTTCCATGATCTCCAATAGAGAGGCCTCATAGTGGCCCAATATAAAAGTCAGTTTCTCGAGCTCCTTCCATGTTTTTATTACATGAAGGATGAGAAACTATGTATCCACTGTTTCATTAAGAGACTTAATATGTCTCTTCAGGGCACAGTACGCCTAGCCTTTCCTACCACATTCAGATAGACAGTTGAGACAACACTTGTAGTCAAGGATATTTGTACTAGACAGGAGTCTCAGGATTGGTCTTAGTACTAAAACCCCTCTTCTCAACAGTCAGGACAACAAAGACCCCCTTGGAAAGGGAAACAGAATCACTCAGTAGGATCCTTTAAGGGTCAACAGTCTCAGCAGTAGAGATCTCAGTAGGATTCTAGACAGAGGCCTTCACAGGATTATCAGGGCTCTAAGCCCAAACAGTGGTAGTCTTAGGGTCCTAGACATGATCAGAGGATATAGACCCCTCAAGCATAGCCGGCTAGGACTCAGCAGTCCTCTAGGGGCAGTTATAGTGGTTCCAGTAGGACCGAAGGACCACAACAGTCTAGATCACACAGAGTTCAGATTCAGGCCCGAGGGCCATGTTACACTTGCGGTGGTATGGGTCATATAGTGAGAGATTTTCCATAGGGACAGTTAGCTAGTGGTCAGAGAGGGGCTACCTCAGAGCCTATAGTTGGAGATATGGGTAGATCCCATATAGTTTTTGTTGCGATTGATAACTGCTAGGCCGAGAACTAGGCCACGGTCATACAGGCCATAGGTATGATTCAGGATATTAGTGTTTCTATTTTTTTTTTATTCAGGAGCCATAGAATCCTTTATATCTCCCTATGTAGTGGATCATTGTGGGCTGGTGGTAGTTAGACAGGATGTCGATTGGGAGGTCAAGTTAGCTTCAGGAGCTAGAGTGTCTGTTATTTCTTTAGTTCACAGTTGTCAGATTGAGATTGGAGACTTAATCACGATGACTAATCTCTGCATTACCCCTCTAGGTTATTATGATGTAGTCCTTGGCATGGATTGGCTATATTCCCATAGCACCAAGATGGATTATCGTCAGAAGAGGGTTGAGTGTGTTGATGATCACAGTACTTCTATGGTGATATTTGGGGTACAAAGACCCATATCCCTTCGCATTATTTCCGCTGTACAGCTTAGGCGGTGCTTGTGGAAGGGATGTTAGTTATTTTCCATCACCATTAGTGATAGAGAGGAGGATTTAGAGGGGGAGTCTTTGCTCAAGGATTATCCTATTCTTCAGGAGTTTGCAGATGTATTTCCTACTGAGCTACCTAGTATGCCTCCACCTAGGTTAGTTAATTTTTACATAGACCTTGTACCATGAGTCAAGCCCATATCTAGAGAACCTTAAAGGATGACCACACATGAGCTTAATGAGCTCAAGATTCAGTTAGAAGAGATCTTGGATAAAGGGAATATCTGACCTAGTGTATCACCTTGGGGTGTACCAGTGATTTTTGTGAAGAAGAAGGATGGATCACTTAGATTATGCATTGATTATCAACAGTTGAATAAAGTAACAATTAAGAACTGATACCCACTCCCTAGGATCGATGATTTGTTTGATCAGTTGTAGGGTGCTCGAGTGTTCTCGAAGATAGATCTAAAGTCGGGGTACCATCAGTTATGGATTATAGAAAGTGATATCCACAAGACTACTTTTTGCACAAGGTATGGTCATTATGAGTTCACAGTAGTGCCATTTGGCCTCACAAATGCTCGAGCTATGTTCATGAGCCTCATGAATGGAGTATTTTGTACATTCTTGGATGAATTTTTGGTAGTGTTCCTTGATGACATTCTAATATATTCTCGCAATGAGAAGGAGCATGAGGTCTAAGATAGGTTTTGCAGTGTTTGAGAGAGAATTAGTTATATGGAAGCTTGTCAAAGTGTGTCTTCTTTAGACCCGAGGTGAATTATCTTGGTCATGTTATATCTAGAAATGGGATTTCTATAGACCCATCGAAGATTAGAGCCATTATGGATTGGCCAACACCCACCAGTATCACTGAGGTCAAAAGTTTTATGGGCTTAGCAGGGTATTAAAGATGCTTCGTGGTAGGATTTTATAGAATAGCTCATCCCATCACTTCCCTTTAGAGAAAGGGGAAGAAGTATGAATGGATAGAGAAGTGTGAGAGAGCTTTCCAGGAACTCAAGAGAGCCCTCACTAGTGCACCAATTTTAGCAGTGCCAGATTCTTCGACAGATTTTGTTGTATGTACGGATGCTTCATTGGATGGTTTAGGAGAAGTCCTTATGTAGGAGGGTTGTCCTATAGCTTTCAATTCTAGGAAGATAAAGACTCACAAGCTTAATTATCCTACTCATGACCTAGAACTCACAACGGTGGTTCATGCCTTAGTGAGATGGAAAAAATTCCTTCTAGGTCACCAATTTGAGCTTCATTTAGATCACCAGTGCCTATAGTATATCTTTACATAGCCCAATCTTAATGCTAGGCAGAGGAGATGGATGGAGTTTTTGTGTGAGTATGATTTTGATGTTCATTACATCAAGGGGAAGGAGAATGTAGTTGCAAATGCCTTGAGTAGGAGGTGACACAAGCTCTCATCTATGACTTCTAGTACAGATTTGAGGGAGCATATTTTGCATCACTTGCCAGAGGATGGATTATATGTGAACATTTTTCAGTTTAGCCATTCTCAGAGACCCCTTGAGGGGAGATTTGTAGAGTATTCTTTAGAGTCTGATGGACTTCTACATCATAGGGGATGCATCTATGTACCTTCTATAGGTTACTTGCGAGAGTTAATTGTGCTTGAGGATCACAAAGCACCTTATGTAACTCATCTAGGAGTTAAGAAGTTGCATGCTGATCTGAGACAGTTGTATCATTGGTCGGGCATGAGATTGCAGATTGCCAACATATTTGCTAGATGTCTAGAGTGCTAGAGAGTGAAGGCAGAGCACAGTCATCCAGGTGGTCTCCTGTAGCCACATGATATTGCCAAGTGGAAGTGGGATACTATATCTATGGACTTCATTGTTGGTCTCCCTATGTCTTCTCACCGCCATGATGCCATCTTGGTGACATTTGACGAGTTGACCAAGGCTGCCCAATTCTCACCCATGTGTACTACATTCACAGCATGAGATGTAGCTCAAGTCTTTTTGTGGGATATTATCAAACTTCATGGAATTCATTGTAAGATCATCGCTGATAGAGACTCCTTGTTCACATCAGCTTTTTTTAGAGAGTTACAGACATTGTTGGGCACTAGACTAAATTTTAGTATGACATATCACCCTCAAACAGATGGATAGATAGAGAGGGTTAACTAGGTCTTAGAGGATATGTTACATATGTATGTGATGGACCATCAAGTCAAGTGGGAGGAATACCTACATTTGGTCGAGTTTTCCTATAATAATGGGCATCATTATTCTATAGGTATGCCGCCATATCAGGACTTGTACGGTAGACAATGAAAGACACCACTGAGTTGGGATAGGATAGAGGATAGAGTATCTATTGGACCCTAGTTGGTCAAGGATATGGAGCAGTAGGTAGTCTTAATTAGAAAACATCTTAGAGAGGCTTAGGATCGATAGAAGAAGTGTGCAGATGTGAAGTGGGTTGATCATGAGTATATGGTGTGAGATAGGGTCTTCTTGAGAGTGCACCTGCATAAGAGTCCAATCCATTTTGGAAATGGCTTTAAGTTAGCGCCTCACTTTGTTGGACCTTTTGAGATATTGGAGAGGATAGGACTAGTTTCCTACCGTCTAGCCTTGCCACCCAACCTATCACACATCCATGATGTGTTTCATGTATCTGTGTTACCAAAATATATTTATGATGAGTCTCACATTATAGATTGGGATGCCTTGTAGGTGGAGTTGGATGGACAACTAGCACTGGAGCCCATTCGTATTATATCCTGATGGACCCTTGCACTTTGAGGCTGAGAGCTAGACCAGGTTAGGGTCCAGTGGGATTGTTATGATGAGGTCATGGCTTCATGGGAGGATGCAACACAAATGAGATCTTAGTACCCATATCTTTTTTATGAACTCTAGGAGAAATTTCATGCCTAGTGGGGGAGGATGTGAGGCCTCACCCCGAACCATCATAGCTTAGTTGATACACTTATTTTGATACATTGATACACTTTTTGATTATCCTGACAGAGACTCAAGATATTATGTTTATGATGATGATTATATTGTATGGATTACATTCTGATATGGATTAGACCTAGAACATGTGGTTGATTTTGATTATACATGTTTAGATAGGTGAATTGATGAGAAGATCGGATCATGATTAGACTTGATTATTTCATGGATGTTATGTCATGATGATTATGGAATTATTATGTTTTAAACAATTCTGTATGAAAATTGTAACTAGGAATTTAATTCTGCTTATTGATTGGTGTTTCTAAGTATGAACTAAAAATGT
Organism: Thuja plicata; assembly: GCA_018584345.1. NCBI lineage: Eukaryota > Viridiplantae > Streptophyta > Pinopsida > Cupressales > Cupressaceae > Thuja > Thuja plicata. The sequence continues at coordinate 1,367,682 of MU228114.1, forward strand.
ATATTGCATGTGATTTTATTATCTTGGACTACTAATGCTCGAGTTTAGTTTGCGGGAAAGAGAACCATGGAATCAGTCAGAGAATCAGTAACCAACCATATGTGCAAACTGCAAAGCCAAGGTTGAACCTAATGAAGAGGTTTGAACCTCGTTGTTAAGTGATTTTATTCATGACCATAAAATTATATGTATATATTTCATATTTTCATTATGTAATTAGTGACATGTCAATGTTGTATTATGTCATTTTATAGAGTCACTCGACACTCATTATGTGTTTATGTAATGACATGTCTACTAAGGTTGGCAATGTAAACCTAAGCCTAACTATTTCATTAGGAACCTAATTAAACCCCTTGTTGGAGATACTTTCAAAGTTCCACCAATTTGATCATTTAGATTTAATTCTTTTCTAGCCACTTCTATAGGCCAAAAAGAGGTCCTAAGGGTCAAATTTAGAAAAATTCTAGTACCTTAGTGATAGGGGTATGGGTTAGGGATGTTTTTAACACATCTAGAATCCCCTACTGGCCTTGGTGACCTATTTTATGACCCATTTTTCATATGTTACGAAAATGGAGTAAGTCTTGACCTTTTACCCAAACCCACACTCCTTTCCAATCTAGCATTTATGATGGGGGACAAGGAAAAGCCAAAGGACTTCAAGGTCAAGTCTGAATTTAATGTTGGTCGGTGGGTAGAAGTTGGAGGTCTTTTTAGAGACCCTTGGTAGAGTTAGTGGGTGTTCACCCACTCTCTACTTTTAGAGACATTAGGATTTGGATGGAGAAAAGCATAAGGGATTAGGCTCTTCTCAAAATTTATTTGCCATAACACATTGTGAAGGTTGGTCTTCATTGCCATGAAAGTGCTTTGTTTTGTTGCAAGTAGATTTGTGTGTTTCTTTTCATTCTCTTGCATATGTGAAATGTATTTGTATTTTTGTTATGGAATTACTCACCCTTAGATAGGGAAGAAGTGGCCATGTATAGGGGAAGGGGTTAGTTGGATGCCATGATAGTGTAGAGTCTCTTCTCATGGAGAGAAGAGGGAAAAAAATTCAAGGTGTATAGGCCCTTGCATGCCATTGTATTTGATCCTAATTTTGGGGGAGATAAGGAGAAGATTGGATGGAAAGATGTATGTGGTTTTAGCCTTGAAGAGGCATGTTATTTGAATGTATTATTTTGACATTCTCCTACATGGAAATCCACCTTCACCCCTTGTTATTGGTTCATGGTGAATCCATTTTTGCAAGCCTTGGGAGGGTGTTCTTTGTTGTTGTATTCATGTATGTGGATCTGTGATTGTCACCCATTAACTACCTATTCTCCTAGCTTGGGGTTGGTCTCCTTGAGACCTAGGCTGGGAGGTGAGCTTCCCATGGTTCTCCTCATGTATTTTTAGGTTTTGAAGTCAAGATGATTGTGGAAAGCTTGGGAGAAATCTCTATTTTGGTGTAGTTGTGTGTGAGCAACTTTAATGTTGCATGGTTACTCCTTTTGTATTGAGATTCATTTCTTATTGAGTGTTGTAATGTTTATATTGGAAGCTTTATCAAGTAAGATGTGAAGAGTTCTTATTAATTTTGTAAAAGCTTCATTAAAGGAAGAAACATTGTATGCCTTCCATTGATTGTATAGATTTTCCATTGATTGTATAGATTTTCCATCTTGAAGATGTGTAGTTGTATTTTGAAAGATTACCATAATGTAAAGGAAGAATCTTTAGTTTCATGCCTATTGTATTGTATTCTTTAGAATAATGAAGTTAATCTTTCATGGTAGAATGATATCCAATATTGAAAAGAAAGGCAATGTAATAGTTTTTCATAGCATATAAAATCTTGTGGATTTATGAATCTTGTAATCTCTATAATGTATTTGATTGTAAGTTTTCAAGTTAAAAATAATCCATTATTCCTTTGGAAATCTATATTTCATTTAAATAGGTTGAACACTCTACTTTAAAACCTTCATTGCAACCTCAATTCTTGAGAAAAAAAAAAAAAAAACTTGATAACAATAGTAAATCAAAACAAAAGTAAAACAAATAAAAACAAACTGAATGTAAGAGTGTTTTATCGACCTAACTCAACTTATGTTCTTAACAGTGAATTACGATCATGATGACACACCTTGTTAAACATGAAACCATAGTTTAATTCAACCTAACCCAAGTGTTCCTGTAACACTAAAACTTAGAGTCTTTATCCTTTGTAACAAGTCAGATTACTGACTTTACATCTGTATGTGGTGTACCCAAACCCAATCCATGTCAAGACCTTGCAACTCAAAAACTAACTTAACCTTTCCATTACCTTTCCGCAACACTTTATGTATTAGTTGTGTCATAGTAGTTGTTTGATCTTGTATAAAAAAAGAAATTTTGTCTGTGTGTTTTGCCCTAGTTTTTGGCATGACACTTCCGTTCTGCAGATAGTGAAGCTTTGTGGGTTTCATCCCCATCGCAGTTTTTACCTTCTAACAGGGGTTTTTTGTGCTACCAATTCTTGTGTCATGTGTAACTAAGTTTCATGAATGTTTCCATGATTGTTTACATGCACTTACATTTATGTTATGATATTACATGCATAAGGTAGAAAAACAATATGGTTAGTAATGTAAGAAAAGATTACTAAGGTTATTTGATAAAAAGTTTTAAGGGTACTGATTCACCCCTCCCCTCTTAGTACACACCATTCCATTATTCCAATACTATAGAGGCATATAATGCTACATCTATGATTTCATTAATTAGTTTGAAGATTGGAGCAAGTTATTGAAGATTTAACTGACACCGGAAGAAGAACAGAGGACATGCAAAGTCTGTTTGGTTAGATCGGATAACCAATGATTTTAATGTTAAAAATGTTTGATTTATGACTTGTTTAATGTTGTGTTGACTTTATTGAGTTGACCAATGCATTTTGGCATAATTGTATTTGATTTTTATGCCGGTGGGTAAAACATTTTTTGTGGTGTAGGCCAACTTTGTAAAAGTTATTATAAAAGGATGAAATTAAGAATTAAAAAAATGAGGTGATGTTTAGATGACATGATAAAAGATTGTGATTGTATGAAGTTGTTGGATGTTAGAGGAGGCACTGTGAGATGAATTGAAGTGGATCTGTCAAACATGAAGTGTTATTTTTAGATAAGTTATTCTTAGGTATTTCTGAAGGCAATCCCTAATAGCTTTGCAACTTAAATCCTTTAACAAGGTCACTCCTAATAGGCTGAGCATGATTTTTAACAAGATTTAAAGTGTAAATCCTCTATAAAGGTAACTCTCAGAAGGTGTTTGAAATACTTTAACAAGGTAGTTATTAACACGACTTTCATTAGCTTCTAACTGGGCTAAAGTTACTCTTAACTGAGTACGCCCTTAATATGGTGTTTCTATTTTCTCCTAATAGGGAAGATTTTTTTGGTGCACTATTGAAATTTGTGGGTATCATATCACACATGGTTTTCTCCCTCTTCCAATGGTTTCCATGGAAAAAATCTTGTGTGTTGAGTCTACATTGTGTGTGTTTTACTTATTAAGTTTCTACATAGTATTTTCATTTACATGTTGGGTATTGTGGAATCTATTTAAAAAGAGTTTCAGATTTGTGGTTACACTTATTCACCCCCCCTCAGTTCCTTTAAAGATTAACAATAAGGACCACCACCCTTTTTTTACTACTAATTTTCATCAAACAAATTAACTATAAAAATATTGAGTCAAATTTATTTCAATAGAAAAAAGTTATACAGATAAATAACTAATTCTCATTTGAAAGTTTAAGAAATAATATTCATAATTCAAGTGAATTAACTCTACTAACTAATCATTGAAATAGTCAGCATGAAATGACTATTAGTGAGGAGGAAACACATTTCCAATTAAAGGGATATTGATTCACATAGCTTATAAGCTTTAGATTGGTTAAAGAAAAAAATATAAGTTTCATAATATAAATATTAAATATAATTTATGTTGAATATTGATGTTTCATTTAAAGATATATTTCTCAAATTTTATATATTATATATGCTTATTTCAACTATAATTTTCTGATTTTGTATCTCTAAACAATAAATATATGATATGCGTGATATGTAATGTATCACTTATATAAAACTTGTACGCATACTATTCTTCACACAACTTGAAAATGAAACTTCCAATACTTTAAATAATAAACATATTGAAAAATATTATAATCAATTATATTAATATCAATCAAATTTAAATCTTTAATTTTTTTATTAATATTAAAAAATGATACAATATTTTAATTGAGCAGCATATATTATTTATTTTCAAAAATTAAATACATGCAACAAATTTAATATTATTGATACTTTCCATTAGCTTTATGCTTTTCATATCTAATGGATTATTTGGTTGTCTCCCAAAGAGTCCCTCTTTTCAAATGATTTGCATAAATAATTTTTAAGATTAATGAATTGGCATTTAATAGTATTAACTTGTATGACAATCAAAAAATCATATTAATATGTGTACAATCGATTTTTTTTTTCAAAAGGATCTTTCCCCTTTCTAAGAGGCTATTTTATTTGCCTCTACTCACAAGTTTACTTTGTAATAAGGGCAAGGCTCTTGTTTTTCATTTTATCTAAATAAAAACCTTATAAATATCATTATACTACATCTCTATTCAATAAACACTAATATGATATTTTAGAGGAAATATAAGGAGGCTATTATGAACATCTTGCATCTAGAAAGGAAATATTAAGTTACTGCTACACTCTTAACACATTATATATA
>MU228114.1:1376454-1401139 GCA_018584345.1 Thuja plicata
AGATATTTATAAAAACAATATGATCTAATGGCATCAATTGATAAAAGGAATAATGATGTTAGACAATTAACTTATGTTTAATGAAAGAAACAAGTTAGTGAAATTTACCTTGGTGCATTAAAATTAAGGTAGATATTTTAAGTTCATAATTAAATGGATATCTTATGCATGTAAATAGTTTAGATAATGTTGCTTTAGTAGCGACGTTAGGGAACCTGTGAGGAATTAAGTTGAATAAATCTTGCATTCAAGTTGTAGAAAAGTATTTATTTATTTATTTTAGAGATATGAAGTACAATGGTGAATATTATTCTAGTTAAACAAAAAAAAAATATTACTTGCATCTTATAGATATTTTATGTATTGTCCTCTCGGGTTGCCTGGCGGGGCGTTACAGTTTCACCCTAACCACTAAGCATCTGCTGACTTTACGATTCACTGTTGTCGCTTCATCACAAGCTGTCTCAAGTTAATTGCCTTGCATCTGCCGACTTCACGATAACCATTGTCGCTTAATCACAGACTGTTTCATGTTAACCGTCTTGCATCTACTGACTGTGCGATAAACCATTTTCATGTAATCGCAGACTGTTTCATGTTAACCGTCGAGCATCCTGCGACTGTACGCTAAGTATAAAGTAACCGGTTTGTTTGTTTAACCGCCCTCGTGCTAGGAGTTAAGAGCTGTTAGGGTTTAGAAAGATAGCTGACTGCTAACCATGATCTGCTCCATGATCACTCTGACCATTACTAGGGCTTGGAGCGAGAAACCCTAGGGTGCTTTGCACCATTGATGAAATCATATTTAGTTTTTAGGATTATTGTAGCTAACCCTGGAGGTTTTCTTCACGGTTATTTCCTGTTGGTATGCTCTTTTGAACTAGGACTATTGTAAACATTTCTTAATTAATAAATAATATAAAATATTGGTTATGACCCTTTATCTAGCATATAGATAGATAGATATAAAGATGGATAGTTAATGTTAAATAAAATACATGAAATTCTTATATTAATAAAAAAACCTTGCATCATAGAAAATAAGAGGATAGGACTTTTAACGAAGGAGGGTGGATATTGATGTGGAATGCATGGTGTCAGGACAAAGGGAAACATGGAAAATTTGAGGAATTATGGTTAGGGCCATATATTATTTCAAGAAAAGGAGGGGAGCATTCATACCATCTGTAAATCATGTCTGAAGAAATCCAAGAATTGCCAGTGCATGGACAATTCTTGAAACACTTCTTTTATTAGGATTTGATTTATCCACGCATAATAGATTTTAGGATTAATCTATAATAGTTTTTTATTTTGTTTTATTTTTGTAGTTTTGTCTACTTTTACAAATTGTGTATTTTTTTCTAGGTTTTCTTCTCCAGAGATCTAGATCCTAGCAAGAATTCAGGAGATTCCTTATCCCCAGAAAGAGCCACTGATAGGGCTTGTTTTTAATCAATATAATTTCCATGTTTTATACCCTAATTTTTTTTGTAAAACCTCACATATTTTATAAATCCTGGAGGTGAGTGCAAGGATGTTAAGGATTTCATTTTTAATTATGTCATTTGTATGACAGGAAAACATGAGGAGTTGATAACTTGCTTGAAATTAAGTATACTTTGAGCAGTAGATGAAATGAATCAAAAGATAATAATTCTTCATGGTGACATACAAAGTTCAGATGTGTTGTAACACTTGGAAAAGACATAATTCATCTGAGAGAAATAGTGTGGAAATTTATCTATGTGGCATCCTACTTGGTTGATGTTGATTGGTCAAGCTTCATCGAACAAAGAGAAATTTTGAGTAATACAAAATTTAATCAATTGAAGCAAGTAACTCCTCCAAAAATGAAATATGTGTAGAGTGTTAACCATCAAAGTAAGGAGTTAGAAAATAAAAGGTGTGAAACTCTAAATTTAAAACAATTTAGGTTTTCGAATAAGAAGAATCAAGCGATGGCTAAGAAAAACTTATTCGGAAAATGAAGTCACAAAGAGGGTTGACTTATGGGACCCAGTAACAAACATTGAATAAAATCTTGTTTTGAATAAGTGGATGGGTTGAATAATTATGGCTAAAGTTATTTGAAATATGGTTGGGCCGCTGCACATGACTCATCAAATAAAAGGTTGCATTGAGTAACCCAACTAGAGTGAAATGACATAAAAGTTATTTGAAAGGAGAAAGGTTTGAGTGATAATGTCATGTCAAATAGATTTACCTTAGGGTGAGTTGAAAAGGTTTCCATATGAGAAGAAATTTACATGATAATGCGTGATATCATAGAATACACACGCAACAGTTTTCCAAAGGGTATAAATAACTCATCGAGTAAGATGTCATTTCGAATAACTTTGACATTATGTAACACTAAGTACTATTTTTTTGAGGGCATTAAACAAAGAAGTTAAAGCATCATTTATGTCGGGTGAAATAAATCTTTGAGTAATTTAAAATGGGCTACATGATGGTTTGAGTATATTCAATATACTTAAGAATAGTTGTCATAAGAAAAATAAAATAGATGGCAACGCATAGTTGGAAAGTGGAGGATAGACCATTCATCGGATAATAAAGGCATCGAGTAAGTTGTGTAACAACTCAAAAAAGATTGATGGTTATTCGAGAGGAGGCCTTGTTGAGTAAAGGTAGATAATATTGTTTGAAATTGGTTTCTAATAAGTTAGGGCATCAATTAGAGGTAAATATGAAAAAATGGAGGTTTGCAGTTAATTGATAAAGCACTATTGTGAAGAAGGTCATAAAGGATTACTCGATGATCCCTAATTATTTGAATGTATTGAAATAAATGTCAGACTCAAGTGGAATTAAACATCTGGCCTTTCAAAATGACAATTTGAGCTTTATTTATGATCTTTGTGATTGATTTCCCTTGGTGGGCTTATAAAATACATCTTGTGAATAGAAGCTCGCACAGGTTTTCATAAAATGGTAGCTTGAGAATTATAGAGTTTTATCAAATTGTATCATTATTCTAGAGTGAATTTTTGAGCTTGCAGAGAATTTGAAGAACATGGAGTCTTCATCATCAAAGAAACTAAGGAGAAAGAAATAGAATGATGCCAATTGATCAGCCCATTGAGGAAAAAAATACAAAAAGGAAAAAGGCCGAGGTAAGACATCTGAAACAAGATTTGGTTGACCGATTTCCACTATCCACTTAGAGGTCAAAGAAGGTGAAGCAAGGAGAAGAAATATTGAATGATATAATGATGAAGGAAATGAACACAATTGATCCAGAGAATACAAAGTGACTTTAGCTGGGAAAATTTTTATCTAGTCCACATCAAGAATGGGGTATGAAGTTGATCACTACAGATATAAAATGACTTGAGTGTGATGTCATGGATGTGTTGCCGACTTTGATCAAGGATGGTTTTCCGATGCCATTAGAAAAATGGAAACTTTTGCTCATAGAAATTCTATTATTCAGATTGCAAGAGTTGTGGACTAGCGATGATCTTACCATTCATGTGTTGGAAATAATAGACAAAATGTGTTGAGAAGAATTTGCACTGGAAGTTTCAATTCACCATGTGGATGTTTATAAAAAAGAGGAATATACAAATTATTTGTCAAATCTTAAAATGTTTCTGTTAAGATAGTTTATGTTGTTATGAAAGGACACGTCTATTGTAAGTAGTTATGGCCCACATCTATATAAGTGGACACATTTTGTAGGGAAAGATAATAATATATAGAAAATACTCAATAGAATGGGAAAATTTTGAAAAGCCAGACTCTAAATGCTTTTAAAACTCTGCAAACTTTATCTCAAATAGTAATGATCAAACTTCTCTCTTTTGGAGGTTCTCAGATAAGTGTTTAATTAACTGGTTCCTTTGTGATTTATAGTTCAAGTGAATATAATCTACTTTGATCCTTTGTGCACAATATACTATTTGGTTATGTTTCAATTTGATCATCATAGTTTTATGTGAGTTGCTGATGACATGTAACTGATTGAATGTTTGAAGATGTTAAGTTGATTGCCAAAAATATAGAAAGATAATGCAAGACATTAAAATAGTTAATGGATTGTATTTTCATTGATTTCAACTTGATATAACCTAATTGGTTATAATCAAAGTGTCAAAGACTTCAGAGAATCAAAGAGATAAAGATTATGCTTTCAGTAATGCATAAAAGACAAGCATTCACAATGTAACTTAAAACACCAATGGTCAGTGGACACCGACAGACAAAGATCACTAAAAGTCAAGTCACATTGTTTCTCAAGAAATAAAACCGATAAGCATTACCGATGAGCATAATCACAATGAAAACTGACAGCCAAAAACATAGCACAAACCGAAGGAGAAGCCTGACAAGAACTGGAGTGTTGACCAACGCTATCAGAGAGTTAAACTGAAATTAACTTGAGTTTAGAAATGAAAAAATATCTAGCTAGAAGAGCTATATATAGATTTTACTAGTAGTTATCTTTTTTTTCATCAAACAAGATAAGCCAGAGATAATTAATTGATTTAAAGATGATTTGTCCAGTTGGCAAAAGATCTCAGTGAGATAAAATAGGAGTTTTTCTTTAAATCTAATTGGCAAGAATTGTGGATCATGCCAAGATCAGGAAGATAAAGAACCTAATAGCCGTGATATCATGTCTATTTAAGAGACAACTCAATTCATTACAAATTGGTGTGGGTGAAGGAATAAAAAAGAGGATGCTGAAGAGAAACTGATGAAGAGCAACTTCATACAGTCCTGATCAACAAGCTAAGAAAAGAGCTAAAGTATTCCGCAGACACCGAGCAACAGAGCACAACATCACCAAGTAGAATCAAAGTGGAGAAAAGGTATAAATAGAGTTATATTAATCAGAATAGTTTGTGAGATTACAATAGATCTGAAAATATGCAAGTATAAGTTGCATATGTGAACAGATCATACTATTTCAGTTTAACCATTGATTTAGAAATTCTCTTAACCGAGCAAGATTTAAAGATCCTTTCTATATTGAGATACATCTAATGGAGTATCAAAAAGTTTGATCATGAAGATAGCATGAGATGCTAGATACCTATTGACAGGCCAAGTGAGTGTTTGATCAAAGATGGTAGAATAGAGATACCCGATATCAAGTGACAGACTAAACTTTTAAATCCTCTAACAAGGTCACACCTAACAGTGTGTTTGTAACCTTTAACAAGGTTGACTCTTCACCGAGCTCACTTCAGAAGATTAAAAATTTTGGGTTACCGGTCCCAAGTGGTTTTTCCCTTAACAGGGTTTCCATGTTAAAAATCCATGTGTCAATGTGTTTATGAGTCATTACTTTAGTGTTTTACATTACACTTAACTTAACTGGATCGATCGATATAATCTAAATAATTTACTATCTATTAGTAAATTAACAGACTGCTATTTGGTAAACATACAATAGAAGGTTTTAGAAAGTATTCAGAGTAGTAGTAAATTGATATAAGTATTTGGAGGCATTCATCTTATAGGACTGAAGATAACTAGAGGTATAATATTGTGGTACTAAGTTTTAAGGGTTGATTATTAGAATATTTTTGAGGCCACTGATTCACCTNTCCCCCCCCCCCCCCCCCCCTCTCAGTTATTACTAATAATTGGTATCAGAGCTTGTGTACTTAGAAAGGGAGTTAAACAGCTCAAGAAAAAGATCACAATATGAATAGATGAGATGTGCCCAAGTTGAACAAAGACAACTTTGAATCATGGAAAAGAATAATAAGACTCCACCTATCAGGTATTGGTAATGATGTTACTCAGTACCTTAATACTAAATATGTGTTTCCTACAGGACCTCATACTCTTGAGAAATTAAGAGAAAAGCATGAGCATAATTGCATGATGATAGAACTTACCTCATCACTCTTTGATGCTAAGTTTGAAGATGTCAAAAACTATACCTCTAAAAATCAAATATGGGATAAGTTGAAGCTGGTACATGGAGGAGATGTCAATGTACTAAGAGCCAAGTTAGAAATCCTACAAGGGAGGTTTGATGACTTAAGAATGAAAGAAGGAGAGAACATCACTCAGTATAGCTGCAGAATCAAAGAGGTAGTCAATGCTATCTGAGGAGTTGGAGGTGTACTTGAAGAGGAGATAGTGGTAAGAAAAATATTAAGAACCTTATTGCCTATTTATGCTATTAGAGTTTCTTCTATTCAATAAATGAGAGCAGTTGCAAACAATACAGTTACTCTAGATATTCTGATTGGTAGATTAATTTCATTTGAGATGAATAACTTTGACAATAGTGTCTTACCATCCATTGACTCTGCATTCAAATCTTCTCTAAAGATAAGTAACTCAAGTCATAGACATACTGTTAGAAATGATAGTGACAATGATAATACGGATCAAGGACTTGATGAAATTGAAGCACTTATGGCTAGAAGACTGTAGAGAGGCAAAGGCAGATACAAAGGTAAATTACCACTTGTATGTTTTAATTGTAAAGAGGTTGGACACTTTGCTACAAGATGTCCAAACAAAAGAAAAGATGGTAGAGGAAATGACAAAACTTATGAGAAGAATTTTGATAGAAGTAATAATAAAGATTACAGAAGCAATTGACAATCTGATAAGAGAGATACCCAAGACTAAAAGGAAAAAGGGAAGAAAGATTGCTACCTAGCTGAGAACAGATATGATGAAACTAACACCGAATTAGAAGAAGACATCGAGATGGTATTTGTAGTCATGAAGGATGATTCAGATGAAGATGAAGAAAGGTATATAGAAACTACACTCATATCTAAAGTTAGTAAAAATGATGTATGGATCATAGATAGTGGCTGTACTCACCATATGACCAATGATAAACAAAATTTTGAGACTTTTGAATACTATAATGGTGGTTCAATAAGAATGGGAAATGATTCACCTTGTCTAGTTGAAGGTAAAGGAACTATAATGTTGAATAACCTGATAAAATGTGAAAATGCCTACTGGGTTAAGGGACTAAATTACAATTTGTTAAGTGTTTCACAGCTAAACAATTCAGGTCACAGAGTAGCATTTGAAAATAATAAGGCAAAGATCTTCAATGAATTAGGAAGGTTGATTGGTACTGGAGAGCAGACAAAAGGTAACCTTTTCTATCTTGATGACACTAACACCACTTGTTTGATGGCTAGAAATGAAGACATATGGTTATGGAACAAAAGGTTTTGTCATGTGAACTTTGACAACATGGTAAAAATAAGCAACAAAAGGAATGTCAAAGGCTTACCGACAATGACTAAACCTGAGCATATCATGTGCAAGAATTATCAAAAAGGTAAGATGACAAAGTCTAGTTTCAAGAGTAAAACCCATACATCTACTGCAATTCTAGAATTAGTCCCTACAAATCTATGTGGACCCATGAGGACAAAGAGAAACTATGGAGATGGGTATTTTATACTCTTTGTTGATGGTTTTTCTAGAATGATGATAGTCATTTTTTTAAAAGATAAATAAGAAGCATTTAAGATGTTTAAATGGTACAAAGCAATGGTAGAATAACAAAGTGAAAAGAAATTGAAATGCATAAGGTCAGATAGAGGAGGGGAATTTACTTTAGAAGAATTCACTGACTATTGCAATGAGCATGGAATTAAAAGACAGGTTTATGCACCGAGGACACCATAGCAAAATAGAATTGTTGAAAGGAGAAACAAACCAATTGTTGACTGTGCAAGAACATTGATGATTGAGAAAAACATCACTCAAAATTTTTGGAGGGAAGCTGTCAGTATTTTTGTCTACACATTAAACAAAGTACAATTGTAGAAGGACACAAAGAAGACACCCTATGAGATTTGGTATGGTCATACACCCAATGTAAGTTACTTTAGAATCTTTGGTAGTCAATGTTATATTTTGAAGGATGAAAGAAATAGAAAACTTGACTGCAAAAGTGAAGAAGGTATCTTTCTAGGGTACTCAACCAAAAGCAATTCCTATAAGTGTCTTAACAAGTCATCTAACAAAATCATTGAAATTGCAAATGTGAAAATAGATGAATTTGTAGAAAAGAATGATAAGGAAAGAAGAAGAGAACCAGAGGAATATAATAGGTTTGTTTATATAGAACTTGACACTCTACCTGAGCAACAGTGTGTCACTCTTAACCATCAAAACATTGCAATTGAGAATCAGGCTGCAATTACCGAAAATTAGGATAATCCTCAAGATGATGTTCCAAACAATGGAGATGAAAATGATGGTGAAGAAGATGATCAGAATGATGAACATAGAGCTGAACCAAAAATTTCCAAGTATGTCAGAAGACATCATCCACAAAATCAAATCATAGGAGATAAGAAGGATGGAACAAGAACAAGAAGTAAGTCACTAAACACCAGATGTTTACTTTGTGATTTTACGCCTAAATCTGGTAACACTGCACTTGAGAATGAAGAATGGGTCAGTGCAATGTATGAAGAAATAGAATAGATTGAGAAGGACAATACATGGACACTAGTACCAAGACCAAATGACAAGAATCTCATTGGTACCAAATGGATATTCAGAAACAAGCTAAATAAGATTGGAGAAGTCACAAGAAAAAAAGAAAGGTTAGTATGCAAGGGATGTGCACAAGAAGAAGGAATTGATAACGGAGGAACATTTTCACCTGTTACTAGAATAGAAGGAGTTAGAATCCTACTTGCTTATGCTTCATATAAAGGATTCAAGGTATGCCAGATGGATGTAAAATCTCCATTCCTAAATGGAATAGTAGAAGAAGAGGTATAAATTGAACAACCAGAAGGGTTTGTTGATCTAGACAAGAGAAAATTGGTATGTAGACTACATAAAGCCTTGTATGGATTGAAACAAGCACCGAGAGCCTGGTATGAAAGAATTCACTCATATCTCATTAGCATAAAATTTGTTAGAACAAGTGAAAATAGCTATCTATACTTAAAAGAAGTTACCGATGGTAATATTCTAATTGCTGAAATTTTTTTGATGATATCATTTTTGGGGTAAATGAATCGTCATGCAAATCCTTTGCTAATGAAATGAGAAAAGAATTTGAAATGTCTATTTTTGGAGAGATCAAATTCTTTCTTGGTCTACAAATTCTTCAACAAAATGTAGGCATATACATCACTCAGTCCAAATACATCAAGGAAGTGCTACAGATATTCAAAATGGAAGATTCCAAACCAATTGGAACACCTATGGATACCAGATGTAAGATGAAAAAATAAGACAAATATAATGAGGTAAATCAGACCTTATATAGATCAATGATTGGAAAACTAATGTATGTTGTTCACACCAGACTAGATCTAGCACATGCACTTGGAATAGTTGCAAGATTCCCTGCTAATCCCAAAGAATCACATATGACTGTTGTCAAGAGAATTATGAGATATCTAAAGAACACCGAGGACTATGGCTTATGGTACAAAAGAGAAGGAAAATATGAGCTACAAGTCTATACAAATGATGATTAGGCTAGAAACATTGATGACCAAAAGAGAACAACTGGAGGAGCATTAGTCACAGGTGACAGAATTGTCACATGGATAAGAAAGAAGAAAGGATGCATCTCTCAGTCTATTGCAGAAGTAGAGTATGTTGCTACTACTACAAATTTATCCAATATTGCATGGATCAAACAATTACTAGACAGTATGCATATGAAGATTCTTGAACCAGTAATTATATATTGTGATCTAATACAAATGCAATCAACGTCTCTAAGAATCCAGTCATGCATGCTAAGACTAAACAAAAAGCTATCAAGTATCATTATCTTAGAGAAAAAGTGCAAGAAAAGGAAGTGATACTATAATATGTTCAATCAAAGGAACAACTAGCTGATATATTCACCAAGCCATTACCGAAAGATACATTTGAGTACTTGAGACAGAGAGTAGGGGTCCAACCCTTGTCTATCGGTTAGTAAGATGAAAAGGACATTGCATCAACCTATATAAAATCTAAAGATCATTCATGTTGATGCACACTAAGAAGAACAACAACAGATACATATGTACACAGAAAGGTACAAGTATGCACTGAACACCAGTGACATTGTAATGCTGATGGATAGGGAAGTTCAAGGAATATATTATGAAAAGGAATGGAACATGATATAGATGATAAAACAAGGAGAAGTATGTTTGTTTGGAATTTTTTTCAAAGGGAGAGATGTTCTCATTATCATACAAAAGAGAGATTTTTATCATATAAAGGGAAAGATGATATCATTATCAAAAGGAGAGATGATTCCATATCACATAAAGGGAGAGATATGATTAAGGGAGAGATTATATCATTATCCATGAAAAGAAGTTCCTTAGAATCAGAAAGGAAGAGTTAATCAATATTCTAAGGTAGAAAAATTGATTACATGTGAAATATCCATCTAAGCAAGAGAAGTAACAAAGGGCGAGAGTTCAAATAAAGAGAAAGATTGATGTCAAAGGAAAAAGAGATTATCAAGAAGAGGAACACTCAAGGAAGAGCACATATCAGAATAGAGATATCAGATGATACATCTATCTAGTGAAGGGATTAAAGATTGAAGAGAACCACTCTGCATGAAACAAATCTAAGTTAATTTTGAGCTTATCGAGAGCCATACATTTGTAATAGTTACATTAGGAAAGCTTGATGAAATTGTATATTTCATATTGTATTAGTGATAGTATAGTATGATAATGTAGTATGTTGCCATCAATGCCAAATGGAGAGATTGATGACATGTAACTGATTGAATGTTTGAACATGTTAAGTTGATCACCGCAATGTAGAAAGATAATGCAAGACATTAAATTAGTTAATGGATTGTATTTTCATTCATCTCAACTTGATAAAACCTAATCGGTTATAATCAAAGTGTCAAAGACTTTAGATAATCAAAGAGATAAATATTATACTTTCAGTAATGCATAAAAGACAAGCATTCACAATGTGACTTCAAAAAATGACGGTCAGTGGACACCGAAGGAAAAAGATCACCAAAATTCAAGTCACAGTGTTTCCCAAGAAAGAACACTGATGAGCATTACCGACGAGCAGAATCACAAGGAAAATCGACGGCTAGAAACATAGCACAAACTGATGGAGAAGCCCAAGGAGAACTAGAGTGTTGACTGATGCTATCAGAGAGTTAAACTAAAATTAACTTGAGTTCATAAATGAAAAAATATCTAGCTGGCAAAGCTATATATAGAGTTAACTAGTAGTTATCTTTGTTTTCATCAAACAAGATAAGCCAAAGATAAGTAATTGGTTTAAAGCTGATTTGTCCAATTGGAAAAATATCTCAGCAAGATAAAAGAAGAGTTTTTCTTTAAATCTAATTGGAAAGAATTATGGATCACACCAAGATAAAGAAGATCAAGAACCTAACAACAGTGATATCATGTCTATTTAAGAGACAACTCAATTCATTATGAATTGGTGTGGGTGAAGGAATAAATAAGAGGATGTTGAAGAGAAAATTCATATAGTATTGTGGTACTAAGTTTTAAGGGTTGATTATTAGACTATTTTTTAGGCCACTGATTCACCCCCCCTCTCAGTTATTACTAATACTTTCTCCATATTAGTTATGTTTTATTGGTCTCTTCCAGTAAGAGTTAAATTAAATAAAACTAATTGGAATTATTAATCAATAGTTGAAGGCATTAAGGATCAAGTTAGTTGACAGGGTTATCCTAGTGGTAATCTTAATTTTTTTCTAACAAAGGTTATACATAAAGGTTAATGAAAGAATAGACTTTGTAGCCAAGCACAACGAAGGCACTAATCACATCACTCAATATATATAAATTGATTCATAATACTTTCAAGAACTTATAATATATACAATACACATATAAGCATTTATTTGTTCAGTTGAAAGCAATTTGATATCAAAAATATTTTGTATAGTTTATAATTTCATTTTCTTAAGATTATATTGCCAACTTAAGAGAACATGTGAAGAAACCAGACTATTTTCTATAAAAATCCTCCAACCAATAGATACGTTTGCGGTGTAAGATTACCCACCTTGGTTGTGTAGAGCTTAAAGTCAAGGAATTCAATCTCACTATTGAGTGAATTCGTTAGTTGGCCAAATCAAGTGGATAATTTGATCACAAGGCTTGGCATACCCTGAGAATTTTCCAATTTGTTGGTTTGGGAACCAACATAGTGTTTTCAAGTAATGACGACACACCATATGATATGAAATTCTTTCATCCATTTTTATAGTATACTTACACGACTGTTGGTCAAGTATGTATAATTGAGAGCCCTCCTTTGATGAATATAGCTTTAATGGTTCTTGCAATTGATGTATAGTCCAAAGACACTAAATATTTTGATTTTTCCACATATGTTGCAGACAAGATTAATATAATTTAGAGAAGCTTCCAAAGGATTCATCTAGGTTAAATTTTAAGCATTATTCCCTTTTAATGCATATTTTTCACTTTTTTGGACAAGAAAACAATGCCTAGGGTGAGGGATTTCCAATTAGGGAGTATGACATTCAAGGGTTTAGGAAGCCAGTGCAAATGTGGTTGAAAATCTAGGATTGGAGGTCTACCTTTTCTCAATATTTATGTTTTAAAGAGAATCTTTTTAAGACAATGATGAAGTTACTAAGAGGGGAATATGATCACACTCTATCATTAGAGATTAAAAGGTTTCTCAAACCTAAGATCTATATTGAATATAGCCCTGAAAACTATAATTGGGGTGATTGATATGCTTTTAAAAGTTTTACAAGGATTAGTGTTTACAATTTTTAAGGTTTCCCTAATGACCTCCCAATCATAGAGTCTAACAAAATTGATTACTTAGAAATTGTGAGGCAGATGACAGTGTCAAATTTATAACATTTGACATCAAGTAATAAACAATCAATCTTACCAGGTACTTTTGCATTTGGTGATTTATTTATGAAAAGTATGCAAAGTTATGATTCTATCAATGAAAAACTCAGTGTGTATGGATTCTCTTGAAGAGATGCAAGGATAACCTTTGATCCTGAGGGATATATAGAAATATCCAGAGAATATCATAAGTTATGATCATTTGGGCATAAGCCTTTTCTCATTAATGATTTGATCCAAAATTTAGAAAGGGGTGAAGCTATTAACAGAAAGGAAATACTTGAAAAGGTGGAAAAGGATTTTCAATATAAATTAAGAAGAGGAAGAATTAACATACAAGTAGTCTAAGGTATCACTCATCTAGTGGCTAGAGCCATAAAATTGGTTGAGCATGAAGGAAAAATTATAAATAATGTTCCTCTATAGATATTTAAAGAGCCCCCATTGAAGATTATAGAAGATTTCCCAATGGCACACTTGTCTCCAAACCCTAGAGGTGATTATGAGAATTTCCTCTTGAGAGAAGACTCACAAGTTGAGGTTGAAGAATCTTTGCTTGAGTTTGAGCCTAATTTGGGACCTATGTATGTATATGGACCTCAGGATATTCAAGAAAGTGAGCATGAGAAAATGATTTCTTATGATGATTTTATTTTTTCTAAAGAATTTAAATCCTTTTTATATCAATATAAAGGAATAAAATTGAGGGAAGCCTCTAGAAATGTGAAGACTAAAGTTCTTGAAAAGATACTAGAAGAAGAGGTTCAGAAGGAACTACAAGAGATCACACCACAAAGAGGAAGGAAATTTCTTAAGGATGTTGGAATAATCTTGTACTAAGGATAGGATATGAAAGCTGCATTGATTAGTGATTGTTTTTCAAGGATGGAAGGTCCTGGGTTAGGAATTAAGCCTGAAGATTTGCAAGAGATTGTCACTGGATCTAGTTATGATCCTGATCATAAAGCTTTATTGCAATGGGATTTATACCCAAGAGATCAAAGGCCACTAATTCTAGATGTTGATGAAGCATTTAGACAATTAGTTGTTCAACAAGTTGATATAAATCATCCATAGGAGACAACATAATTAAATGTGAATGTTTGTATGATGAACCAAGATGAATTTGATGATTTGACCAGAGAAGTGAAAATTTATAAGAATTCATTGAAGAAAAGTGAGGAAGAAAAGGAAGCATGGAAAGAGAAAGCCTTGAGGTATCAAGAAGGTAGTTCAAATAGTTATCATTATGATTATGATGAATAAAAGAGGGTGATAGAAGTAATGGGAGATACAACTTATTGGAGGTTTAAGGAAGAGAAATTAGAGAAGAAAATAAAGGAAAAGGGCAATGAATTGTATGATTTGGCTATTAATATTGTTGAAATAAGATTTTAAAGATTGATGAAAATGGTTGATAAGTATTGGGCTACCTATTCCAATAGTGTTAAGGTAGTGGAGGAACATGAAATATTTAATAATAGAATGACAAATAAATTCAACATAATTGATCCAAATAATACAAAGTGACTTTAGTTGGGAAATTTTTTATCGAGTGCACATCATGAATGGGGTACGAAGTTGAACACAGATATAAAGTGGCTTGAGTGAAATGTCATGGTGCTTTTCCCACTTTTCTTGAGGATGGTTTGCTGATTCCATTGGAAAAATAGAAGGATCTTCTCGTGAAAGGTATATCAGTCAAACTTCTAGAGTTGTAGACTAGCGATGATCTTATTATTCATGTGCTAGCAATAACAGAAAAATGTGTTATCAAGAATTTACACTGGAAGGTTCAATTTGACATGTGGATGTCTACAAAAATGAAGAATACACAATTTATTTGTCAAATCTTAATTTATTTTTTTTAATATAGTTTATGTTGTTAAATTTTGAAAAGCCAGACTTTAAAGTCTTTTAAAATTCTGTAAAAATAGAATGAGATAATTTTGAAAAGCCAGACTCTAAAGACTTTTAAAATTCTATAAAATTTATCTCAAATAGTAATGATCAGACTACTCTCTTTTGGAGGTTCTTAGATAAGTGTTCAATTAATTTGTTCCTTTGTGATTTATATAAATCTAGTGAATATAAACTACTTTGATTCCTTGTGCGCAATATATTATTTGGTTATGTTTCAATTTGATCATCAAAATTACATGTGAGTTGTTCCATATCAGTTCTATTTTATTGGTCACTTCTAGTAAATATTTAAATTAAATAAAACAAATTGGAATATTAATCAGTAATTGAAGGCATTAAAGATCAGGTTAGTTGACAAGGTTATCCCAGGGATAATCTTAAAACTCATCTCATGAAGGTTATACATAAGGGTTAATGAAAGTATAGACTCCATTTCACAAAAACATAAGGCATTGATCACCATCATTCAATATATATCAATCAATTTATAATCCTTTCAGGCATTTATACAATACATATATAAGAATTCATTTATTCATTTGAAAGAAATTTGGTATCAAAAACATTGTATGAAGTGAATAATTTGATTTTATTAAGATTATATTTCCAACTTAAGAGAACAATTGAAGAAACTATACTATCTACTATAAAAATCCTCCAACAAATAGATAAGTTGAAGGTATAGGTTTACCCGCCTTGGTCCTATAGATCCTAAAGTGTAGGAATTCAATCTCACTTTTGAGTGAATTCATTAGTTGTCCAAATCAAGTGGAGAGTTTGATCACAAGGCTTGGCATACCTTGAAAATTTTCCAATCTATTGATTTAGAAACCAATAGATTGGTGACTCTACTTGGAAATCTATTAAGATATTTTCTAGAATCTTTGGTGATATAGTTTAGTGCTCTACTCGAGATTAGAACTCAAAATAGTAAGTAATATCTTTCCTCTAAAAGAGATGGTGACTATATATTAACAGTAAATGATAGTGTATCTTGCTAAAGAACAAGAAAAGATCCTGATTTTTTTCCTCTAAGATTCATGTGGGGTAGAAAATCATTAAATAAGAATAATAATTATCATACTGAACTAGCTCCAAAAAGAAATTTAAGGAGAAATAAAAAATCAATACTCGGAAATGTCATTTGCAGGATTTAAAAAAATTCCTGATAGGGAGAGAGGAGATTTTAATGAATAAGAAGGCCTTATGTCAAAACATCATAGTCCTAGAAGCAATGATGATAATTAGAATCCCTTTTTTATATCTAATTATGGACAATCATAATCCCCTACAAGGAATAGATCAGGAAGCGAGTGATTATGATGAGCTAGATAAGGATGAAGAGGATCAAAAATGGGTTGCCATTTTATATAATATGTCTAGTATGGGAAAAAATGAAGATAAGATGGATATAATTATTAGAAGATAACCAAATTAAATATTGGAAAAGTTAGGGTTACCAAGATATGCACTTTCTTCACCAAAAGATAGAACAACTAGAGATGGACAAGCAAAAAATGATAGGGTGAGGGAAGAAGCAAATTGAGAGGAGAAGACATCTAAGGATGATAAATCTTCCAAATACAATCCTCCTCATATAAAAAGTGGGGAGAAAGTCCTCAAAATGGGCTATACTAACCCATTGTTTAAACCAAATACTAGAGAAAGAATAGAGGTAATTGTTGGTGTTTGAAAATTTTTTATGCTTTTAAAAGATACCAATATACCTTGAGACTGATTTTAGGAGTGGTTAACTCCAAATGTGAAATCTCTACAAGGTAACTAGACAAACTATAGGGACAAGACTACCCTCTTCACTTCTGGCTCTATTAAACCAAGGTAGGTACACCTAATCCAGACAGATATAACTCTTTACAAATCTTTGCAAGTTTAGATGCCAACAATAGATGATGATAAGAAAGTACTAAATGCTAACCAAACATTCATTGACTCTCCATTACTATGTAGGACATACAACCAACAACCATAGGATATGAAAGAATTTAGTAGTGGTTTTGATGTAAATTTGTAGAATATAGCCAAACTAGATCAAACATGTATCAACAAGGGATGTACTAGTTCTTGATAAGTGCCTTATCCATTGGGAAATATTTCAATACTAATTCTGAAAGAAGAGACAAACCTATTGACAAAGAATCATAGCCATAAATAAAAGCAACTCAGACCATACACTTCTTATACAATCCTTATGTATTTAAAAAAATTTGAAATTATGTTATATCCAAAGAAAATTCAATTTGATTCTATATCAAAACTATGGAATATAACATATACATAGATAAATCCTATGTAGTGAATGAGGAGATCCAAAACTCAAAGGGAAAACAACAAGGACAGATCTAAAACTGAGAAATACTTATATTAAGTATGATGAGTAAAATTTCTACATCAACATGATTGAGCAACTACACCACTCAATAATATGAAAAAGATAAAAATAAATTTCTGTCTTATCTTGAAAATAGTTTGAAAACCATCTTCTATATCCTCTGAACCAAAATGAATTGAAGCCGCTCTGGGACTCAAAAATTATGGAACCCTTACAATAGAGAAAAGAAAGGGATTTATAGAACCTCAGGATATTGAATAACAATTCCCTAGGGTTATGAAAAATCTGAATTAAAACCATAAAATATCCCCTCATCATAAATGCATTCATTTTTTATCCAAACAACACCCTATGACTGCAGCTATACAACCCAGAAAATTAGTTTTATCTCTATAATATTGCACAACATGGGACATAGAGCCATTGCTTTAAAACCCTCTAAAATCAATTTAAAAATTAGTTGCAATAGCTATTCCTAGCGCGGAAATAAGTATTAGTGACTAAGATTAATCTTTTTCACAACTTTAAAATACGGTCGTTGATCTCATTTAAGTTACCTCAGTACGAAGATCAGTTTTGGACATCGTGATGCCTCAATGACTAACTACCTTCATCTTTATGATCCAGGCATCGCGCACACCATCAGATGAAAATAATCTATCTCCACATTATCTTTAGTACTTTAACTCTTAGATCTGGCCCGCCACTTTCCACATGTCATCCTGTTGCATTGCCTTGATGGTTCAAAAAAAGATCATCATCTGCTTTAAGGAATAACACCAATCATTGGATCAGAAAGATCAGACCGTCTCTTAACTACTTTAGTAACCTGGTGACCATGGTGCCACTAACCTCCACATGGTGCAAGGGCACAATGCCTTAAGGACTAACCCATGTGCATCTTGAAGATCAAGGCAAAGAGCCCACCATTGGATCTTCCTCTGATCTGTCAAAACCTTCTTTAACCTGCCTTAAACTTGAGCATCTCAATCCCTTTGTATTGTTGAATCACCAAATCTTATCTTAACTATCGTCTGATCATGAGATTTAGAGATAAAGGCTATCTCTAAATCACAGAACACTTGTCTTGACCCATGGTTTATCTAGAGATTGAGTGACAACCGCACATCTTGATCTTAATCAACAGTCTATGCTAGATTCAATGATAAAGCATATCTCATGACCATTGAATGATTTCATTAACTCTAGTTTGGTCTCGAGATTCAGAGATAAAGGCTATCTCTAAATCACTAGATAAATGACTTAACTTGGCTTAAATTATGAAATCCAATGATAGGCCTCTGAAAAAATTAGCATCAAGGACCCTCACCAGATATGCATATTTTCTGAGACTTAATTGCATCATCATGAGATTCAGTGCCAAAACACAAAATGTCAAGTCTATCCTTGTCTCCCAATCTCCAGATGCTAAGAATTTAATCGAGATCAGGAGATAACTGTCGTGCCAAGTCACTGAATGAAAAGAGCATATTCCCTTCCCTTCTAAGATTAAGAGATAAATTTCCATGCTAAGTCTCCAAACCATAGATAATATCCAATCTCCATTGCGAGATCAAGAGATAAGACCTAGGATAAAAATACAAAAAGGGTTCAGCTAGGAAACATGACAAAGAACTCATGGGGTTAAAAGACTTAAGTGGCATGAAAAATTAACTCAAAAATATAACAAGCCATAAATACTTAGGGTTTTTCAAACATGCCAAGGGTTTTTAGGGCCTAATGTGAAATAATACATTGGAACCAGGCCTAGAACACTTAGAAAATTGTTAGGAAGACACCATTGAAGCAAAAATTTTAACTGACCTAACAATGGCTCTTACTAGGGAGGTATGTCTCTTACAGGCATGACTAGACTCTAGAATCTTAGGGATAAGAAGGCCATCCACAAGAAAGGAAAACTAACCTAAAAAGACAAAAACCAATAGAGACCTACTACTACAACCTACTGTCCATGGATTTGAGAGTTCAAGAGAAGTAGAATTTTAGGAATTGTCCAGGGATTGAAAAATTCCAAAACATTTCCAATCAAATCTTTAAGAATAAAAGAATCAGAACCCCATTTACTGTCAAAAATGTATGGTCCTAGCCAGATAGGGTCAAACTTTCCATATTTTCCTTTGTCTTCAAGTCTAGCATTCCACATCAGGACCAAATCCTCAGTTTCAAAACCTCTAACGGTGGTTCTTCTGTCAAACAAATCCTTACATTGCAACTATAGCTTAACATTTCTATCATGTGCATCCCTTCATCTAGTTGTATCAAATCATCCATTCTGATCCTCATGTCATAGTCTAATTCTTCATCATATTCTTGGAAAAAATTGTATATCTACAACAAGTTGTTTTGAGACAACCTAGCCTAAATACCATATACCGAATCAAAAGGTGCACAACCAATGGCCTTCTTTACTATTACCTTATCATCTCTTAGTGCTTGCTGCAACTTTGAATCCTAGGCCTTCTTATTCTTATCCAACACTCTTTTCATAATTTTAATCAGACTCTTATTATTGGATTCAATGTGACCATTCCCTTGTGGATGATATGGGGATGAGTAAGAAACATGGATCCCATATTGCTAGCAGAACAAATTAAATTCCTCTAATCAGAAACACATTTTATTTCCTACTACAATAGTCTCTGGACAACCAAATCTAGTTAAGACATTTTGCAACATAAAATCAATCACAACCCTACTCGTGGATCTTTTAGTGGGAATTTCTTCAACCCACTTGGTAACATAGTTAGTTTCCACTAGGATCCATGAATTACCCCCACTAGACTTGTTTGGAATCTCCCCAATGAAATCCATTCCCCATTTATGAAAAGGTGCCTCAACTGCAATAGGCTTCAAGGGAAAATTCCCACCAAACTTTGGCTTACCTACAAACCTTTGGCAAGCATCACACCTCTTAACATAATTGTGGGCATCGGCGAAAATAGTAGGCCACAAAAAACCATATCTTATAATCTTGTGTAGTAGTCTTAGCCATGTAATGGCCCCCACATGCACTATTATGCATTTTTTCCAACAAGTCCTTAGA
This sequence comes from Thuja plicata, assembly GCA_018584345.1. Taxonomy (NCBI): domain Eukaryota; kingdom Viridiplantae; phylum Streptophyta; class Pinopsida; order Cupressales; family Cupressaceae; genus Thuja; species Thuja plicata. The sequence goes on from MU228114.1 coordinate 1,396,649, forward strand.
TCTGTCATAATTCTACACATTTGAGCAATACTCCTTCATTGCTCCTCCACCATAGTTGACCTTGAATTATTGCATACTTGAAAACATGCAACTTAACTGTTCTCCTTCTATTTTCATCCATTTCAGGAGGTAAAATAATTTTTTGCAGGTATCCAATAATATCCTTATACTATTCACAACAATCCATATCATAGATATAAGGCCTTTGGTTTTCCTCTATCATATCTACATGATTAGCATCTAAATTTCTATGAGCCATAAGTTTTGCAAGTCCTAGGCCTCTGACCAATTTTGTGATATTAATATCAATGTTAAATTCTTGGATCTTGTTTATCCATCTACGCCTCCTCCCTAAAACTTCATGTTGGACTAGAATTTCCTTCATAGTAGCACTAGGCACATAAGCAATTATAGTTGCTCCTATCAAATAACACCTAAAATATTTGATAGATTGGACCAAAGAATAGGATTGTTTTTCCATGATATCATACTTTAGTTCTACTTCCTTTAAAGACTTACTAAAAAAGGAGATGGGTTGTTCAATGCCCTCTAGATTCTTTTGTAACAATATTGCAACAATAGTATTGTATGAAGAAAAGGAGAATATCTAAAAAGGATTACCATAATCAGGTGATCTTAGAACAAGTGAATCTTTGATAGACTTCTTAATATCTTAAAAATCCTTGCACACTTCTTGATTCCATTCTACCTTAGCTCCTTTCTTCATCATTCTTGAAATTGGAATACTATTTTATGCAAAGTTTGTAATAAATCTCCTCAAGAAATTTACCTGTCCAAAGAAAGATTGAATTCCTTTGACATTTTTGGTTTGAGGGATATTATCAATTACATCTACCCTTTTAGGGTCAATCCTAACTCCATCTTTAGACATAATATTTCCCAAAATATTTCCCTCTGTAACCCCAAAAATACACTTCTTTGGGTTAAAAGAAACCCCATATTCCAATGCTCTCACAAAAAAATTCTCAAGATGACCATAGTGTTGATCTTCTTTTGTTGAATAGGAAGTAAGATCATCTTGATAGACTACTAGAAAATAATTTAAGAAATCTGTAAATTTCACATCCATGGCTCTTTTAAAATTTTCCCCAGCATTTGTCAGGCCAAAATGCATTCTAACATATACATAAGCTCCCCAAGGTGTGGTGAATGCAGTCTTGAATTGCTCTGATTCCTTGACCATGACCTGATTATATCTTGAAAATCCATCCAACATAGACATCAATTCAGATCCAGTGAATCTTTATAGAACACCTTCCATATTGGGAAAACCATAGTTGTCCTTTAATGAGTTGATGTTCAGATTTCTAAAATTTACACAAAGTCTCATGTCACCATTTTTCTTTCTTACTGGTACCAAATTGGATACCCATGTTGAATTCTTGATTTATTATTCCAACATCCCTCATCTTTTTTAATTCTTCTTTCACCTTGGGTGCTAGGGTGGGATTAACAAGTCTTAACTTTTGTCTAAAAGGCTTTGTGCCTTCCTTTAAAGGAATCCCACATTGGAAGAGATCCTTTATGTATGCCTTTAAGTCATCATAAGACCATGCAAAGAAATGTTTATACTTTTTGAGAAGATCAACTAACAACTCTCTAAGTTTAGGAGACATACTCTTACCAATATATACCTTCTTGGGAGCTTCAACTGTCCCTAAATTCACTTCCTCCAAATCCTCATGCCTGTTTACAGTCCTTGTGGAATAATTCTTGTCCTTATTATCAAAAGACTTCTCAAGTAAAACCAATCCCTTTGGAACCTTGTTTGATTTTAGCTGCAAGATATCTTTACCAAAAACATTTTCTTTACAATCCAAAGTCTCTACATAACCACTAATATCCATCTCTTTATTCCAAAAGTTTGATTCACAATATAAAAATATTAGAATATCGAAATCATCTTAAAAGACCTGCCAACTTTTGATGTTGTCTAGAATGGAAGGTCTTGATTGAATCTCTATTTTAGAAATTCCTCCAAAAGTAATATCCTCTAGCCTCAAAGAAATATTTGCCAACAAGTCTGCCATTTTGTTCTCACTTCTATCCATCTATTCAATGCTAAAAGTATCAAATTTTTCTACTTCATCCCAAACAACATTTCTATACTGCTTTAGTCTTTGATTTTTTGAAGCATATTTAGATCTTATTTGAGAAATTACCAATTCAGAGTCTCCAATCACTTTGATACTTTTTATATTATGTCTTGAGGCCAACCTTAATCCAATTAACAAAGCCTCATACTCTGCAATATTATTAGTACATGTGAACAACAAAGTAAATGAGAATTTGAAGGTTTTACCACTCGGAGCTATCAACAAAACTCTTGCACTAGCTCCTTCTTTTGAGCTTGCACCATCTGAGTACATAGTCCATAAGTCATTGTTGTCTGGCAGGCTATCCTTTTCCTCAAATAATTACATATGATGACCTTCTCCTTCAACCTTCCCATCTTGCACTTGAAAAGATCCAATATCAGTACCCAAGAAATAATTCATATCATCATTCTCACTTTCCTCAATCATGTGAGGAGTTCTAGTTTCCCTAGATACCTTAACATTTTTACTAGAAATATCAAAAGTTACAAAGGATAGGTCACACTGAGTACTTCCTCCCATTGAAGCACTCCACTTTCTTGATAATAGAATTCCATACTGGGGAGGACTATCAACCACTAAGACACTCATTGTTAGCATCTTCTCTAGACATGCAGCTAGTCTATATTGCATAGCTTTAATGGTACCTATGATGGGAACCTCTCTAGATTCCATTGCCTGACATCTTCAATGAGGAGAATCAACCTGCAGTCTCATTGACTTTATTATTTTTGCAGGTAGGATAGTATTAGATGCTCCTGAATCTATCATGCAATTTTTTTATCCTCTTACCATTTATGACTAGAGTTAAGAAAAAAGGATCCACAACTCCCAAAGGAGTGTTCATATTATTTGTATTCAAGAAAACCTGAGGGATTTTTGAAACAATCTCTTCTGATTTTATTCCCTTGTTATCATATTTCTCTTTTATATTTCCCATTTTCTCAATCTCTTCTTGCTTTTGAATCCTTGTAGAAGAAATGCTATTTACCCATGTCAAATTATTCTCCTTATGTTCCTCAATCCTCATCATTTCAAAAAGTGGAATCTTGACAGTGATTTGTGACAACAATTGCCCCATATCAATTTGGGTGTACTTTATATCAAATATGTCTTGTCTCAAAGTGACAACATTTCCATCTTCAAATTGAGTGGCCAAGCTTGGATCAATTCTTTTGTTATCCTTATGGAGAGAGGAAACATTTGTTAGAATAGTCCCAAAGGATAACTGAGAGGGGAGGGGGTGAATCAGCTATCATCCAATTGAATTATTTTCTCTTATTAACTTCAGAATACAATAAAGTAAATGCACATTCAGATAACACAATAGACAACACCAGAATTTGGCTACGGGGAAACCAAATGGTAAAAACCCCAATGGGAATTAACACCCACAATGAACTATACTTATTTATAATAATCCCTGTTAGAAGATCTTGCAACCCTGTTAGGAGTTGTTCTTTACAATGCAATAAGTATAGTGACCTGGTTAAGGGTCTGACCCTGTTAGGAGTCTTTTACAAATAACCATGTTAAGGGCGAGGACTCACTGTCCAAAAGTTCACTGCTTTAATGGTGAAGGCTACAACCTTCTAAAGAATAGATATGCACTATATCTGATGATGAACTATAGAGTAGACCTTCTATCTTGATCAGTTCCAGTGTATTCTAATCTTTCACTTATTCTTCACATAAATCCTTGATGAATGAAACTCAACTGATATTCTACTCTGCACTTTCCTATATCTTTTCTTATCATTCACACATAGCATTCCACAAATGACTTGCTATAAGTATCTTACTCAAAGTATAAGATCAAGGGACCTGTTAGACAACTCTTCATAACATCCTTGTTGGCTTTACTAATCACACAAACATAATTACAATTGCGTAATATAAACTAAATAGACGTGACGCTTCACTAAGTCGGCCTCACCAAATTAACTCTAACTTTGCAATATTGTTGAAACTCGTTTGGCACCTTTAGATAACTATCATCAACTCATAAATAAACTTGAATATACACATGAATATCCTAAAGATAGGTGCAACTCAAGAACCAATGCAATACGTCAGCTCTATATAGACAAACTCCAGAAACTGTAACTGCCACATAACAGAATTACACAACACAATTGAAACTTCATATCTGAGTCCGCGTGTATGAACAAAACATAAACAACATGTCTATAACATGAATATGACCACACAAGGTTTGATACCATCATCTTGATAAGTACATACAGAACACTGCTGTATATTATATGTTGTCATCAATGACAAACATACAATCAACTAGCTGCTAGAAGTAAATCTCCAACAATCTCCCCCTTTGACATTGATGGCAACATATGATATTAAAAACATCTTCAGC
>MU228114.1:1403885-1415106 GCA_018584345.1 Thuja plicata
CACATATGGGTATTATTCATCCTTGCTATCCCTTCAAGAACCTGATAAACGTTGAGGTTGACCATGGAGGCTCACCTCCCAACCTAGGCCTTTACAAGGCCACCCCCAAGCTTGGGGATCCAATCTGCAATGGGTTACAAACAGAAAACACCCAACAAGCAGGAAAAGAAATAGAGAACTCAAGCACAAGCAAGCTTCCCAACATCAGGATGAACAAGGGGAAATATCTCCAAGAGACATTCTAGAAACAGGGGTAGTGGTAGACCTCACTGAAGGAGAAAGCCAAGAATACACATAGAATACATAAGCCTCATATGGATTTGATAAGGACCATCTTTACAAGATGCTATCTTGAATAACCTCCTTATACCTCCTAAATGCCCTCAGGCCCATCTTGGCTTCATGGGTATCATGTTACCCCAAGTATTTCCCTCATCACATGGGAGACTCTACACTTAACAGGAATCATTTCCATCTACCCCTCCAAGGCTACTCTGCCCTCCCAAGGGTAAGTGTACCTTGAAGACCCATTTGAAATCAAACACAATGTAAAGATATTGAGAAACAAACAAAGAAATTTCCAACAGAAAATAAAAGCTTTAAAACACATAAGACTCCTTAAATGGAGTCCTTGACCTCAAGAACACACAAAAACACAAACAAATAACTTTAAAGAAATCCAACCTTAATCCAAGCTAAGGTGTGAAGAGGAATGGTGTTGAGCTATCCTTCCTAAGCTCCTTCTCCAAAAGCTCCTTCAAAATTGAATTCAGTCTCTAAGGGTAGAGAGTGGGTGAACACTCAACTCATTCTAAAATCTTCTCTAAATAGGAAAACCTCCAACATGAGCAAGGCTTAACCCAAGGGTGAGGTAACTCTAACCAATCCTAAACTAAACCACATCCTAACTCTCCAAGGGTGAAGTCAAATGAAACATAGGTAGAAGAGAGAGTGAGGTTAACCAAAGTCACACTCCTCTTCCAAATTCGCTCAAAGTTGAAAATGACACTAAAAGGGAGTAATAAATGAGTTTAGAGGCTCATTAATGGCAGAAAAAGACCCCTAACCCATAGGGTACTAAGTTGGGTGACTAAAACTGACCCCGGTTACCCCCTAGGAGCCCAAAAGACCCTCTAAAACTCACCCTGAAGTTAACCTACGGATTTCTAATTCAAAAAAATTCTAGAAACTTCTAACCCTGGGGTAAGCTTGGGTACTACTCCTAGATGACCTTAGTTAACCCTTAACTAACCTTGGTTCCCCTTTACTAGCCATGTCAATAATTAAATTACAACACTTGCCAAATTTGGCACATTAAATTAAAACAATTGACATGGCTCAATAACATGAACATTTACTAATTTAATATCACACATGCAAACCACGTTCACAAAATAAACACATAAAAATGAGGTCCATGTCTCTTTATATAGACAGGACCTTGGAAAACACAGGTATTTACATAGGTTCCAGTACTGGGTCCCTGATTTAGATCCATGGTCAACTTTTCCTGCACACTCAATGCACACATCAGTAGATCCAAAACAACATGATATGAAACATAACATAACGTCAATAATATATGTAAGCATATAAACCACATTGCATTAGAACTGAAATATCCTAGCATTGGTTTCCTAAACCAAATTCATCATGTAACATTCATACATTTAGATCCATATAAGGCATCAACATAAGCTGAAACTAAACCAGAGCATAAAGCATCTCAAAAGTACCCTAATTAAAAAATCAGGTGCTAAATATATAACATAGAATTCCACCGACCCTCAAATGTATAAAAAGTCTTTGATAGTCAAAGTATGTCAAAGCATAATCTACTGAAAGCATGAGAACAAAATAGTAAATCTATAACAGTCTAATGTAGGTCTCACATCCACCCCCTCTAGGCATGAACTTCCTCTTGGAGTTCATCGAAGAGGTGAGGGTAATATGATCTCATCCATGCTGTGTCTTCCCAAGAGGCTGTAACCTTGTCATAGCAATCCCATTGGACCCTAACCTGGTCCAACTCTCTGCCTCAAAGGCCCAAAGTATGTCGAGCCAATATATGAATTGGCTCCAATGCCAGTTGTGCATCCAACTCCACTTGCAAGGCATCCCAAACTATCACATGAGACTCATCATATATATAATTCCTTAGAACTAAAACATGAAACACATCATGGATGCATGACAGGCTAGGTGGCAACGCTAAACGGTAAGCAACTGGTCCTATCCTCTCAAGAATCTCAAAAGGTCCAACAAATCAGGGTGCTAGCTTAGAGCCCTTTCCAAAATGGATTGGACTCTTATGCGGTCACACTCTCAAGAAGACTCTATCTCCAACTAGATAGGCTTGATCAATCCGCTTCACATATACATACTTCTTCTGCCTATCCTGAGCTTCCTCAAGTCGCTGCCTAATCAAGGTCACCTGCTGTTCCATATCCCTGACTAGTTCAGGACCAATGGAAACTCTATCCTCAATCCTATCCCAACTGAGTGGGGTCCTGCATGGTCTATCATAAAGAGCCTGGTAGGGAGGCATACCCAAGGAAGTCTGGTTCCCGTTGTTATAGGCAAACTCCACTAGGTGTAGGTATTCTTCCCACCGTGTTTGATGGTCCATGACATACATGTGAAGCATGTCCTCCAGTACCTGATTGACCCTTTCGGTCCATCTGTCTCAGGATGATAAGCCATACTGAAGTTGAGTCTAGTACCCATAACTGTCTAAAGTTCTCTCCAAAAGGATGAAGTGAAGAGAGAATCTCTATCTGAGATGATCTTATGAGGTATGCCATGAAGTCTGACTATATCTCGCAAGAACACCTGTTCCACTGCTAGTGCAGTAAAGGTAGTACGCACGGGTGAAAAGTGATCCACCTTAGTCAACTTGTCGACTGTCACCATGATGGCATCATGACAACGAGAAGACATAGGAAGACCTACTATGACATCCATAGATATGGTGTCCCATTTCCACACTGGTACCTCATAAGGCTGAAGGAGATCATCTGGATGACGGTGTTCTGCCTTCACCCTCTGGCACTCTAAGCATCTTGCTACCATCTCTGCAATCTGCAACCTCATGCCTGGCCAATGATATAGTTGCCTTAAGTCGGCATGCATCTTCTTAACTCTGGGATGCACTGCATAAAGGGCCCTATGAGCCTCAAGCATCACAAACTCATGCAATCCTATGGAAGACAGTATATAGATATATCCTCTATGACACAATAGTCCATCGGACTCCAAGGCATACTCTGAAAACTTCCCCTCAAGGGGTCTCTAAGATCGAATCAACTCACAAACTTCTTCGTATAACTCATCCTCTTGCAAGTGATGAAGGATGCGATCTCTCAAATCTATGCCAGTAGACATAGAAGAAAGCTCATGCCGTCTCCTACTCAAGGAATTTGCGACCAAGTTCTCTTTCCCTTTGATGTAATGGACATCAAAATCATATTCACATAAGAAATCCATCCATCTTCTCTTCCTAGCATTAAGCTTTGGCTGAGTGAAGATGTACTGAAGACTCTGATGGTCTGAATGAAGTTCAAACCGATGTCTTAAGAGAAAATGTCTCCATCTGACTAAAGCATGCACCACTGCTATGAGCTCAAGGTCATGGGTAGGGTAGTTGAGATCATGAGTCTTTAGTTTCCTAGACTCATAGGCTATAGCTCGCCCACCTTGCATAAGAACGGCTCCCAAACCATCCAAGGAAGCGTCTGTGCATACCATAAATTTTGCTGAAGGCTCTGGAACAGCTAAAATGGGTGCACTGGTAAGTGCTCTCTTGAGCTCCTGAAAGGCCTTATCACACTTCTTAGTCCACTCAAACTTCTTTCCCTTATGTTGAACAAAGGTAATGGGGTGTGCTACATGAGAGAAACCATTAAAAAATCGTTTGTAGTAACCGGCTAAACCCATGAAACTCCTAACTTTGGTCACAGTGGTAGGTGCTGGCCAATCCATGATGGCATCAATCTTCGATGGGTCTACTGAGATCACATCACCTAAAATAACATGGCCAAGGTACTTGACCTCTGCTCTGAAGAAAGCACACTTCGAAAAGCTTCCATACAACTGATTGTCTCTAAGACACTGCAAAACTTGCCTCAAGTGTTCCTTGTGCTCTTTCTCATCCTTGGAATATATCAAGATGTCATCGAGAAACACAACTACAAACTTGTCAAGGAAGGTTCAAAATACTCCATTCATCAGACTCATGAACACAGCTAGAGCATTCGTAAGACCGAATGTAACCACAGTGAATTCATAGTGGCCATATCTAGTATGAAATGCGGTCTTGTGAATATCACTATCCACGATCCTCAACTGATGGTAACCCGATTTAAGGTCTATCTTTGAGAAGACTTGGGCACCTTGCAACTGATCAAACAAGTCATCGATCCTAGGAAGTGGATATTGATTCTTGATGGTTACCTTGTTCAATTTTCGGTAATCCATGCACAACCTAAGAGAGCCATCTTTCTTCTTCACGAAGATAACTGGTGCACCCCAAGGAGAAACGCTAGGACGAATGTGTCCTTTCTCTAATAGTTCCTCAAGCTGTATCTTGAGCTCATTAAGCTCATTAGTGGTCATCCTATAAGGTGCTCTGGAAACTAGCTCAGCTCCTGGTATGAGATCAATGTGAAAGTCTACTACCCTACGAGGAGGCATACCAGGTAGCTCTGATGGAAACATGTCTACAAACTCTTGAAGAATGGGGAAGTCATCAAGAGAAGTTTCCTTCTCTATCTCTTCTTCCCTATCGCTGATGGTGATGGCATACAACTGGCACCCCTTTCACATGCACCACTTAAGTTGCATGGCAGATATCACATGGAGGGATACAAGCCTATGAACCCCAGTAATAACTATATCTGTACCATCATCATCCAAACATTTGATCCTCTTCTTACAACAATCTAGCTTGGCTCTGTGGGCACTTACCCAATCCATGCCAAGGACTAGACCATATGATCCAAGGGGAGTAACTTTGAGATTAGCTATGGTGGTCATCCCACCAATCTGGATTGGGAAATCACTAACCATCAAGGTTATGAAAACTCTAGCTCCTGAAGCTAACTCTACTTCCCAACTAACCTCCTGACTAGCTGCCACTAGCCTGCAACATTCCACAACTAATGGAGAAATAAAGGAGTAAGTGGCTCCTATATAAAAAAAATAGTAACATCACTACCTCTAATCTTACCTGAGGCCTCAATAACGGTAGCATGGTGCTCTGCCTGATGATTGTCCACTGCTGCAAAAACCATGTGGGATTTCCCCCTGTCCCCTACTGTTGGTTCTGAAACTGCCATACGCTGACTACCACCTTGTGAGCACTCTCTAGCTAAGTGCCCCATGGCACCACATGTATAACATGGCCCCCGTGACTGGACCTGAACACCAAGAGGCCCAGAATACTGTGAGCCTGCAGTCCTAGATGAACTGCTATAACCTCCCTTAGAGGACTACTGAGTCTGTGCTGGAGGGGTATAAGGTGCCTAAGATCTTTGGTCCTTCTTAGGACCCTGAGACTGCCACTGCTTGGACTTGGAGCCCTACTAAACCTGAGGTGCCCTCTGTCACTGGTTCTGCTATGACTGTTGTGGCTGCTATTGTTGTTGCTACTGCTGCTACTACTACTACGGGGCCCTATATGTCCCTAAAGAGTTCCTCTGATTCCCTTTCCATGTGTTCTTCTGATATCCAGAGGCCTGAGATGAGGTATTGTGGTTCTGCGACCCATCCCTATAGTTCTGTGGGCCCCGAACTATCTCTTCGGCCACTAAGGCCCTGTCCACCGTGAAACTCAAGTTCCTTGAAGGTACCATGTGTAATCCCTTGATGAACCTTTTCACCTATAGCTTCTCATCTCCCATGTATTCAACATAGGGTAGGAGGTTGAGAAAATTTCCCTCATACTGGGCTACTATAAGACCCCGTTGCCGGAGGTCATGGAACTCGTCTATGCGGTTCTGTCTGAACTATTCTAAAATATACCACTCTCTGAAGAGCTTGAGGAAAGCTCCCCAAGAGAGGGTATTGATGTCAATGAGACCCTTGGTCTCCTCATGCCTCCACCAAGTGGAGGCTCCGTCTCTGAGAAAAAAGATTGTGAACCGTGCCTTAAGGTTGCTGTCATAGTTCCACAACCCAAAGCACCTGTCCAGGCTTAAAATCCAAGCCTTAGCTCCTGCCCCATCTACTTCTCCTATGAAGGGAGGCGATTTAAGCCTCATCAATTCTTTGATCTGATTCCCAATATCGTGGGGTGCCCTATCGAGTCTCTGTGCACGTCCCCTAGGAACACCACCTGGTACTGCAATGGATTCATCTTCCTGATCTATCAAATTCCCTCCTGCTCTAGGAGGTGGGCTCCTACTTCTCTCCCTTTCTTGATTAACAGGTGGCATGCAGTCTAGTATGAGCCCGGCCAAGTTCTGAAAGGCCAACAAAAGTGTTGCATTAGGATCGGGAGGGGGTTCAGGAGGTGGACTCTGATCCCTCCTACGATCCTCTACTTCAGGTTGTACCTCCACATGTGCTGCAGGGATACGTCACCGACCACGCCCTTGCTGACGAGCTTGACGAGTGACAGGTGGCATCCTACACATGCAAGACAAATTTAGTAACAACGTAGTGGGTTAGGTTCCCAATGTTGCTAAACATGGCTCTGATACCAAAATGTCATGCCCAAAAGTTGGGCAAAAACACACGAACAAATTTTTTTTTAAAATGCACTAAAACAGGATACCCAAACAAACACAAGGGTAGCATGTGCATGCAAAATAGTGCAAAGGGATAAACGAAACCAGAAAAGTTACAAGGAGAGGAATAGCTTTCAGAGCTATCCTAAAGGATGCCTAAAGCTCCAAACTTGATCTACACGCAAACTGAGGAAGTTGACCAAAAGTCAACTAGAGATGACCAATAGTCAACTGCACTCTGAAATAAGAGAATGGTAAATACTAGGGTTCGCTAGACCCTAAGGAAGACTCGCACATGCAAATCGAGATAGTTTGACTAAAAGTCAACTAGGGTTGACCAAAAGTCAACTATTCCTTGAAATATGTGAAAGAGGGTCAGTAGGACCTACTAAGTACTATGGAAGTCATAGGCACGTAAATCGAGGCAATTGACCAAAAAGTCAACTCATGTTGACCAAAAAGTCAACTATCTCCAAAAAGCATGAAACTGAAATCTAAGGGTCCAGAGAGTACAGGGAACACCTGGTATGAAAATTGAGTTGGTCGTAGAGGGGTTTGACCACGGTTGACCCAAAAGTCAACCGTGCATGATGCTGGTCAAAGGTATCGGTAACACCCTTAATAGGTGTAAATTGCAAAGATGAGGGGATTGTAATGACTCTAAAAACTATAAAACATTATCTAGGTTAAATTTTAAACAAATAATTTAATTACATAAATAGCGTCTTAAACCTTATATTAAGCTTAACAATATCCTTCTATTTAGAATTAAAATCTAACATTTGAAATTTGCTAACATATTAATGGTCCATAGTTTAATACAACAATCATAATCTAGAAATATTGAATGAACCTATTATTACTTTAAAATAAATTATTAATTAACCATCTAGTTATACATACAAATCAAATCAACTCTAACAAAATTCTAAAGTTTTAAACAATGATTTAAATTTTATCTTTAAACTTAATATGATAATTTTAACTATAATCTAAAGATAATTACAAAATATAAATCTAATTTAATCAATAATTTATTACCTATACATATTAAATATAATCCCTAAGCTAAATTTAATTTACAATAGCTAAACTTTATATTAAATCTTATTATAAAAAAATGATCCTATCATTAAAAAAAAAAATACAAACTAAACTAAATATATCCTATAATTCATAACTGATCCAAACTAAAATTAAAACTAAATACAATAAATAAAACTAACCTAAAATTATAACCAATGTGTATTTTACACAGTTCAAAAAAAAAACCCTAAGCGATAAGAAAGGAGCAGCGACCGAACAAAAAAATAGTGGCGGCGAGAGGGTTATCCGGCGGTGGCGAGAGGGTCACAGGGTGGAGGATGAAAGGGGAGGAGGCGGCACGGTGGTGGCCGCTAGGGGTGGCACAACCATCCGCTAGACGGTGCTCGTAGGCGGGGAAGGGAGGCGACCGGCGTCGGGCGGCGGCGCCTCCCCATTGTGCACAACACAGTGGGTGGCCCACATCCCGTGCGGCCCCCAGCGAAGGGGAGGATGGCCTGCGGTCGGGGGGGCTTCGGCCCTTCCAAAAATATATATATAAATTTTTATAAAAAAAAAATGCCATTCAAAAACAAACAAAAACAGCGCTCAGTGCTATCAAATAAACCTTTTTTTTTTTATAACATGGTTAAGTTGTACATATATATTTATATTTATATATGTATGCCTATATATATATATATATATATATATATTTCTGAAAATTTAAAAAAAATAAATACTGGTGTAAATGACTGTATATATGAAAACAGTGATCATAAGGAAATAATTTAAAAAAAAAAAAAATTACATATTTGAATCCCAAATTTAATGCTAATCATAATGGTAGAAGAAAATTTAATTTCAAGCATTTTTTTTTTTGAAATAAATTTTCCAGAATTTCCTTTTAAGTTTTTTCTTTAAATAATCCTTAAAATTTGAACTACTCAATATTGCAAGGAACTTAGAAATTTCAATTCTCTTTCAAATTCATAATAACAATTGTTTACAAATTCTATAGGATCTCCATTTCTAATCTTTGATAAAATAAATTTAGACAATTTTACAATATATATCATTTGTACCAAATGCACATTGAAACTTGTTTTGCTCCCTCTTCATAGGATCACCGCGTTCATAAGGAATAAATATAATTTACAATATAATACAAAGGTTACATAAGACCATAGGAATATGGTACAACTAAACATTAATAAAATTTCTAAAGCATCAGGATGACAAATGATCATTTTCTAACCATACCCATCTTCCACATATGGGTATTATTCATCCTTGCTATCCCTTCAAGAACCTGATAAACGTTGAGGTTGACCATGGAGGCTCACCTCCCAACCTAGGCCTTTACAAGGCCACCCCCAAGCTTGGGGATCCAATCTGGAATGGGTTACAAACAGAAAACACCCAACAAGAAGGAAAAGAAATAGAGAACTCAAGCACAAGCAAGCTTCCCAACATTAGGATAAACAAGGGGAAATATCTCCAGGAGACATTCCAGAAACAGGGGTAGTGGTAGACCTCACTGAAGGAGAAAGCCAAGAATACACATAGAATACACAAGCCTCGCATGGACTTGATAAGGACCATCTTTACAAGATGTTGTCCTGAATAACCTCCTTATACCTCCTAAATGCCCTCAGGCCCATCTTGGCTTCATGGGTATCATGTTACCCCAAGTATTTCCCTCCTCACATGTGAGACTTTACACTTAATAGGAATCAGTTCCATCTACCCCTCTAAGGCTACTTTTCCCTCCCAAGGGTGAGTGTACCTTGAAGACCCATTCAAAATCAAACACAAAGTAAAGACATTGAGAAACAAACAAAGAAATTTCCAACAGAAAATAAAAGCTTTAAAACACATAAGAATCCATTAATAGAGTCCTTGAGCTCAAGAACACACAAAAACATAAACAAATAACTTTAAAGAAATACAACTTTAATCCAAGCTAAGGTGTGAAGAGGAATGGTGTTGAGCTATCCTTCCTAAGCTCCTTCTCTAAAAGCTCTTTCAAAATTGAATTTTGTCTCTAAGGGTAGAGAGTGGGTGAACACTCAACTCATCCTAAAATATTTCCTACATAGGCAAACCTCCAACATGAGTAAGGCTTAACCCAAGGGTGAGGTAACTCTAACCAATCCTAAACTAAACCAGATCCTAACTCTCCAAGGGTGAAGTCAAATGAAACTTGGGTAGAAGAGAGAGTGAGGTTAACCAAAGTCACACTCCTCTTCCAAATTCGCTCGAAGTTGAAAATGACACTAAAAGGGAGTAATAAATGAGTTTAGAGGCTCATTAATGGTAGAGAAAGACCCCTAACTCATAGGGTACCAAGTTGGGTGACTAAAACTGACCCCAGTTACCCCTTAGGAGCCCAAAAGACCCTCTAAAACTCACCCTGAAGTTAACCTACAGATTTCTAAGTCAAATAAATTCTAGAAACTTCTAACCCTGGGGTAAGCTTGGGTACTACTCCTAGATGACCTTAGTTAACCCTTAACTAACCTTGGTTCCCCTCTACTAGCCATGTCAATAATTAAATTACAACACTTGCCAAATTTGGCACATTATATTAAAACAATTGACATGGCTCAATAACATGAACATTTACTAATTTAATATCACACATGCAAACCACATTCATGAAATAAACACATAACAATGAGGTCCATGTCTCTTTATATAGATAGGACCTTGGAAAGCACAACTATTTACATAGGTTCCAGTACTGGGTCCCCGATTTAGATCCATGGTCAACTTTTCCTGCACACTCAATGCACACATCAGTAGATCCAAAATAACATGATATGAAACATAACATAACGTCAATAATATATGTAAGCATATAAACCACATTACATTAGAACTGAAATATCCTAGCATTGGTTTCCTAAACCAAATTCATCATGTAACATTCATACATTTAGATCCATATAAGACATCAACATAAGCTGAAACTAAATCAGAACATAAAGCATATCAAAAGTACCCTGATTACAAAATCAGGTGCTAAATATATAACATAGGATTCCACCGACCCTCAAATGTATAAAAAGTCTCTGATAGTCAAAGTATGTCAAAGCATAATCTAATGAAAGCATGAGAACAAAATAGTAAAACTATAATAGTCTAATGTAGGTCTCATAAATTCTGCTTCTTGCTTACCCAAGAAACCAACCTATCTCCAAGAAATACTGCTCCTCCAGAAGTACTCTCCATGTCATCAAGACAACCTGCCCAATCTGCATCTATATACACATGAAGTTATACATTCTCTGATTTAGGATACGATAAACCATAGTCTATAGTTCCCTTTAGATATATGAATATTCTCTTTATTGCCATTAGGTGATTCTATTTTGGTTCAGCTGCAAATCTTCCAACAATTCCAACTGCATTAGATATGTCTGGTCTAGATTGAGTAAGATATATAATTTTTCCAATCATAGACT
>MU228114.1:1415353-1475958 GCA_018584345.1 Thuja plicata
GTGTCTCTCTTATGAATAGGTTACAATCTGTTGCTCCTTTCTTAAATCCAATCCTGGTAAGATAACCATCTAGTCTCTCATACCAAGCTCTTGGGGCCTATTTAAGTCCATAGAGTGCTTTCTTCAAACCGCATACCATATCTGGCTTATCTGATAGATTGAATCCTTCAGGCTGTTCTATGTATACTTCTTCCTTCAAATCATTATTCAGAAAATCTGATTTAACATCCATTTGATATACTTTAAAATCCTTGAATGTTGCATAAGCCAAGAATAACTTTATGGCTTCCAGTCTGCTCACAGGGGCAAATGTTTAAGTGTAATCTATCCCTTCTCTCTACACATATCCTTTACACACTAGTCTTGCTTTTTTTTTCTGACCAATGTACCATCTTCATTCATCTTGTTCCTAAATACCCACTTTGTTCTAATCACATTTTTGTCACTAGGTCTAGGGACCAATTCCCATGTATCATTTTTTATTATTTGATCTAGTTCTTCTTCCATTGCTTTCTTCCAATCAGAATCCTTGCAAGCATCTTCAACATTTAAAGGTTCAATCTATGAAAGTAAACATACCTCTTCATCCACTGTTAAACTTTTTTCTTTTAATCTAGTCAAAACACTACTGCTCTGATCTCCAATGATATCATCCTTTGAATGATACCTAGATGTGAACTTTGAAATGTTTGGTGTAACATCCTCATCTGTAATACGTGATACTTCTTTGCTTGATTCAGGTTCATTACATGAAACATCAATGCAATCAAACATTTCTTCAATAACAATGTCTTTACTGCTAGGCCTGGGTTCATCCTCAATCATAGGTGCATATTCATAATACCTTTCTTGAACCATTAAATTCTCATCAATCTTTACATGAGTAATTTCAATTATCTTCTTTAATCTCAAATTAAAACATCTGTATCCTTTGCTTTTAGTAGAGTAACCAAGGAAAATACCTTCATCACTTATGGCATCAAACTTACCAACACCATCATCTCTGTTGATGTAGCACTTGCTGCCAAATATTCTAAAGTATTTTATTGTAGGTACATTACCAAACCAAAGTTCATAAGGTGTCTTATCCATGCCTTGCCTTAGTTGTGTTATGTTGATAGTATATACTGTTGTATTAATTGCATCTCTCCAATAGGTGTGCATAACTTTTCCTTCAATCATCATAGTGCATGTTGTATCAAGTATGATCCCATTCCTTCTTTCTGCTATCCCATTCTGCTGTGGGGTTATGGGTGCACTCAACTGTCTTTTAGTTCCATGTTCTTCACAGTAGTCATAAAACTAGTCAGAGGTGAATTCTCCTCCTCTATCTGATCTCAGACACTTTAGTTTTGATCCAGATTCATTCTCCACATTAGCTTTGAATATTTTGAACTTCTCAAAGGCTTTAGAATTCTCCTTTAAGAATGCAACCCACAACATTGTTGAGAAATCATCAACAAACAAAATGAAATAATTTTCTCTGTAATATGACTTGGTTTGAGTGGGACCACATAAATCTGTATGTACTAGTTCAAACTTGTTTTCAGCTGAGTTTTTCTTTCTTTGGAAAGAACTCCTTACATGCTTTCCCATAACACATTCCCTGCATATTGTGTCAACTAGTCTTGCAATACTTGGAAGATCTCTAACTGCCTTGAGATGTGAGATTTCTTTCTCATTATTGCTATAGATGTGAGATTTCTTACCATGAACTGAATCTTTGAAGGTTGTTTCACCTTTTGGTTCAGTATTCAATCTTGATATCTCAAATGCAGAGATTTTACTGATCAAAGTCTCTCTCTTGAATTCTTGTGAAAATTGCATGGTTTCTTCTAAAATACTGATCTTGTTTTCATAGTTTGATGTTAAAGTAGTCAACAACTTGTCCACTATATCTTCTTCTGATATTTCTCCACCATTGTTTATGATTCCAGAAACTGCTTCATTTATCCTCTGATTGTAGGCTCTAATGTTTTCTTCAGGTAACATCTCAAGACTGTTGTATTTCTTTTTCCATGTCTTCCTGCCCGCATTCTTTGTTTGAACGTCTCCTTCAAACATGTCTTCTAAATACTTCCATATTGTGTATGCCTTGTCTAATTTATTGATCTCAGAAATTCACTGTCAAATAGTGCACTTATAAGGGCTTCTTTGGCAACTGCATTAGCTATGAATGTATCCTTTTTCTTACTAGTAGCATCATCTCTTGATAGGTCTTTTAAAGAGGGAATAAAAAATTCTTGTGTGGCTATCTCAAAGATGTCAAAACCAACACACTGTGGATGTGTTATCATTTTGTTTTTCCAATCTAGATAGTTTTCTCCATCAAACTTAGGGCTCTCTTTTTTGAAGTAAGACATCTAATCTACCTTAAGCTATTAGGCTTCTTCTTCAAGGCACTTGGCTCTGATACCAGTTATTAGAATAGTCCCAAAGGATAACTGAGAGGGGGGGTGTGAATCAGTTATCATCCAATTGAAGTCTTTTCTCTTATTAATTTCAGAATACAATAAAGTAAATGCACATTCAGATAACACAATAGACAACACCACAATTTGGTTACAGCGAAAGCAAATGGTAAAAACCCCAGTGGTAATTAACACCCACAATGAACTATACTTATTTATAATAATCCCTGTTAGAAGATCTTGCAACCCTGTTAGGATTTGTTCTTTACAATGCAATAAGTATAGTGACCTAGTTAATAGTCTGACCCTGTTAGGAGTCTTTTACAAATAACCCGGTTAAGGGTGAGGACTCACTGTCCAAAAGCTCACTGATTTAATGGTGAAGGCTACAACCTTTTGAAGAAAAGATATGCACTATATTTGATGATGAACTATAGAGTAGACCTATTGTCTTGATTAGTTCTGGTGTATTGTAATCTTTCACTTATTCTTCACATAGATCCTTGATGAATGAAACTCAACTGATATTCTGCTTTGCACTTTCTTGTATCTTTTCTTATCATTCACACATAGCATTCCAAAAGTGACTTTCTATAAGTATCTTACTCAAATTATAATATCAAGGGACATGTTAGACAACTCTTTATAACATCCTTGTCGACTTTACTAATCACGCAAGCATAATTACAACCGCGTAATATAAACTGAATAGACGTGACACTTCACTAAGTTGGCCTCACCAAATTAACTCTAACTTTGCAATCTTGTTGAAACACGTTTGGCACCTTTAGATAACTATCATCAACTCATAACTAAACTTGAATATACACACACATATCCCAAAGATAGGTGCAACTCAAGAACCAATGCAATACGTGGGCTCTGTATAGACAAACTCTAGAAAATGTAACTGCCACATAACAGAATTACACAACACAACTGAAACTGCATATCTGAGTCTGTGTGTATGAACAAAACATAAAAACATGTCTACATGAACATGAATATAACCACGCAAGTCTTGATACCATCATTCTGATAAGTACATACAGAACACTATTGTATATTATATGTTGTCATCAATGACAAACATACAATCAACTAGCTGCCAGAAGTAAATCTCCAACAAAATTTACCTCTGGTATTTTTTTTTTTCTTACCATGTTGACAACATTTAGACTATTAGGATTATCTTATTTTCTAACTTTTATTCTTTTGACACTCTCAACAAGTTTTTATTTTCCTTGTGTTTTCTTAGTGTCTAATCTTGTTTCTTTAGTAAAAATGCTAGCTGATTTGTGACACAAGGAGGGTAGGGCGTGGGACCAAAGACACACCCAACTACCAAACCTTCTTGCAGATACATAGCAATGTAGAAGAAACAAAACAAGAAGGAAGAGAAGAAAAATTATATGTCTTTTATTAATTGATCAAACTCATTACATGATGGGCTATAAGGCCTTCCCGGTTTTGGCCATATACATTCAAATGAATTACAAAATGATATTCATACATGAAAGGTCAAAGACCTGCCAACAAATATATTAACACTTATTCTTCTAATACCAATTCATCTACTAAAACTGCTACCTAAACACAGAACAAAGAAACAAATATATAGAAGAGTCCACCAAAGAGGTCAGCACTCAAAATACTAAGAGAGACCCAAATTTAGGTCTACACAGATCCCGATGAGAGACCCCAAATTAATTATGCCACAAAAATTAGATGCAGAAGTCAGCTAGATCAGGATAAACAACTCGGTGAAGATTAACAAAGTGACAAAAACCAACTCGGTAAGGACGTAACCAAGCATCAAAAACCAACTCGGTAAGAATGTAACTGAACATCAAAAACCAACATACACTGAGACACATTGTTAAAGTAAGACAGAGAAATTAACCAAGAAACATCGATTACCGAGTACGTCACTGAGAAGCCTCCAAAAAATCTAAAGAACAAAAGCCAACATATTTTTGGTTGAGTAGGATTGCCAGAGACCCAAGATACTCATGCATTAGACACATAGGGTTAAAAGAAATGATTCCCCGAATCATGTATCAGGTCCAACCTGAAATGAATCCAACTTAGATTGAGAAATCCAATATGAGTCCTCAATTGGTCTGTTCTTCCATTTTATCAAATACTCCATGTATTCCTTTCCTCTTGTCCTTATGCCAACTCTCTGTTTGAAGATCTGTTCAACTTCCTCTATTTGTCTTTTAGGATAATCACTCGGTATTTTTACTTCTTCATCAGGTTCATGATATTCATATAAGTCTGAAATATTAAATATAGGTGATATATCCATGTCAGTTGGTAATTCCACTTCATAAGCATTTCCACTATCAAATCTTCTCAGTATTTTTCAAGGACCAAATTTATTCATCTTCAATTTACCATATGTTCCAACAAGAAATATGCCTTTCTTCAAATGAACCATTACTGCATCAAAAACTTCAAAAATTTTATTTCTTCTTGATTTATCTGCACTATCCTTGTATTTCTAATTACTTGTCTCTAGCTTTTGTTTTACATCTTCATGCAATGTGTTCATGAAATCAGAAAATTCTTCTACTTTAGCACTCCTTTTCTCTTCTCCAACAATGTCTCTCAAGTCTGATATACCTCTCAGTTGTGTGCCATGAACAATCTCAAAAGGTGTCTATCCAGTACTTCTATTTACTGAACTATCGTATGCAAACTCTTCTTGTGCCAACGTCAAATTCCAATTACGCAATGTGTCTCTAACTAAACATCTCAACAAATTACCCAAACTTCCATTTATAACCTTTGTTTGTCCATCAGTGTGTGCATGAAATGTAGAACTATATTTCAACTCAGTGTCCAACTTCTTCCAAAGTGTTTTCCAGAAATAGCTAACAAAATTACTGTCTCGGTCAAATATAATACTTCTCAGTAATCCATGCAGTCCGACAATCTCCTTAAAGAAAAGATTTGCTATATGTACTACATCTGATGTTTTCTTAAATGGTATGAAATGTGTCATCTTTGAAAATCTATCCACAACAACAAATATGGAATCATTACCTCTTTTGTCCTTGGTAAGCCAAGAACAAAATCCATGCTGGTAGCACTCCAAGGTTTCTCAGGAACAGTAATTGGTGTATACAAACCAGTATTCTGACTCACTCCTTTTGCAACTTGACAAAATCCACAACTTTTCACAAATTTCTGAATATCCTTATACAACTAAGGCCAAAAATACCTTTCCTCAAGAAAATTTAATGTCTTATCAATACAAAAAAGTCCAGCCAAACAACTATTATTTTTCTCCTTTATCAGATTAGTTCTCATTGATCCTCTCGATATGCACAACTGAATACCTTTGAATAAAATATCTTCCTGAATGAAATAATCTTCATACTTACTTGATTGATTTTTAATAGGTGCTCTACACACTCTCCACTGCTTAGAAAAATGAGGATCACTTTCATATAGATTCTTCATATCATCAAAACAAAGAACTTCAATTCTCATTTCAGCCAAAAAAGTTATTCTTCTAATCATTGCATTAGCAACTCGGTTAGAAACTCCACTCTTATGCTCAATAACAAATGTGAAACTTTGCAAATACTCTCACCATTTCATATGTTTCTGATTCAAATTATTCTAAATACCCAAATATTGTAAAGCCTTGTGATCAGTATACAACAAAAATTCACTTGGCATCAAGTAATGTCTCCATTTCCTCATGGCTTGAACAGTAGCATAGAATTCTTGATCATAAACAAAATATTTCCTCTTAGCATCATTCAACTTTTCACTAAAGAAAGAAATAGGTTTACCTTCTTGAGTCAACACAGCTCCAATTGCACTTCCACTTGCATCACATTCAACTTGAAATATCTTATTGAAATTAGGTAAGGCTAACATAGGTAGTTCAACAACCTTCAACTTAAAAGTCTCAAAACTCTTATCAGCTCCATGTGTCCATTTGAATTCTATTTTATCACCTCTAATTGTTTTAGTCATAGCATTACAAATAGAACTAAAATTTTTGATAAATTTTCTGTTAAAACTTACCAATCCGTGAAATGATCTTACCTCACTGACATTCTCAGGTGTTGGCCAACTAAATATAGCTTCAACTTTCTTAGGATCCATCTTCAAACCATTAGCTGAAATCACAAAACCTAAATACATAAGTTCTTCTTTCATGAGGGAACACTTTTTCAAATTTATCATCAACTTTTCCTCTTTTAATCTCTGCAATACTTGTTTTATATGCATCAAATTCTCTTCTCTAGTCTAACTGAATATCAAAATATCATCAAAGTATACAGTTGCACATTTATTCAATAATTTATTCATTAACCTCATAAATGTACTCAGTGCATTAGTTAAACCAAAGGGCATAACCAACCACTCATACAAACCTTCTTTCATCTTGAAAGAAGTCTTCCATTCATCACCTTCTCTGATTCTGATCTAATGATATCTACTCTTCAAATCTATTTTAGTAAAATATTTTGCTCCACTCAAACAATCCATTATATCATCCATCCTTGGTATAGGAAACCTATACTTCACTGTAACCTTGTTGATTTCTCTTGAATAAGTGCACATTTTCCATTCTCCATTAATTTTAGGTGCCAATACATCTGGCACTGCACATGGACACAAACTCTCTTTGATCAAACCCTTGTTCAATAGCTCATAAACTTGTCGGTTAAGCTCTTCATTCTCGGTTGGTCTTAACCGATGTGGTGTCTTGTTTGGTAAACTAGCTCCAGGAATTAGATCCATATAATGAATGATATCTCTCATTGGTGGAAAACCATAAGGTACATTATATGAAATGATCTCCTTGTACTCAGTAAGTAGCTTCTCAACTTCTTTAGGAATTTCATCTCCTGTATTCTTACTCGGTTTGTTAGCAATTGAAGCATAACATATATCATTTCTTTTCAAATCCTTAACAAACTATCTACCTTCCATCAAACAAACTTTCACAGATGTACAAATCTCACCAACAGATTCCTCAACCAAAAATAACAAAATCTATTTCTTACCATCAACCCAAATAGTATATCTATTCATTCTTCCATCATGTATAACATGTCTATCATATTGCTAAGGTCTACCCAACAAAATGTGACAACAATCCATTGGAAAAATATCACACAACACCTTATCATAATACTTTCCAATTTTTAGATTCACAAAAAAATGTTCACTCACCATAAATGTATTCTCATCCTTGCTCCATGAAATATGATAGGGCTTCAGATGCTTCATCCTTTCCAACTGCAACTTTGTGACCATTTCCTCAGACGCCAGATTCTTTGAGCTTCTACTATCAACAATGACCTTCCAAAATTTGTTTGCAACACTACATGTGGTCTTGAACAAAATTTTACTAACAGGGTCTTGTTTATCTTTCTCACTCCATAGTATCATTCTGATCATGATATTTCCTTCCTTCTCAGGTTTATTTGGTGACTCCTCTTGCACCAGAGGATTTCTACAGCTACCAATTTTCTTTCTTGCATGTGTACACTCAAAATATCAATGTCCTTCTTCACCACAATTGTAACAAGTTCCTTGGAATCATCTTCTGCTATAACCACCTTGAGATTAATTTCCTCTTCCTTGGTATGAACTTCCACCTTTTCATTCAGTCTTTCCTTTGTCTTAAGATGCGTCTAAAATTGACTTGTCTGGCCCAGATCTACTATTTTCACTATGAGATCTACCTCTTCCTCTAGGGAATCTACCTCCTCTACCTCTTTGTCTTTGTTCATATCTTTTGTACAATTTCTCCTCAGCTTTTAGGGAGAACTGATATGCCTCTTCAATGATTTCCATCTTAACCAAGATGATCTTATCTTGTATATAAATTCTTAATCCATTTAGATATCTTGCTATTCTTTCCATCTCATATTCCACATGTCAACATCTGATGTCTAATCTGTAGGATTCTTCATTATAATCTTTTACCGAGCTATCTTTCTGCTTCAAGCTTTGCGTTCACCGAATTAAGTTAATTTGGTATTCACAAGGTAGAAACTTGCCTTTCAATTTGTTTATCATCTTATTCTATACCTTGATCTTGTCTTTACCTTTCTTCTTCTTAACCAATTGCAGATTCTCCCACCACAAGGACGCATGACCTTTCATCTTTGTGCTTTCAATCTTCACTTTCTTCTCCTCTGATACATTTTTATACTCAAATTACTTTTCCATCTTAGTTATTCAATCTATCAATTCATCAAAATCCAATTTTCCACTATACTCAGGAGGATTAAACTGAGGTGTAGATTTGAAACTTGTCAATATTCGCAGGAATCTCTCTTCTTCCTGATCCATAACAGGTGTAGGTGAAGCTTCACCTTGTACTTCCTCCAATTCATCATTACTAACATCTTCAAGATGTCTTCCTCTATGCTGGGCTGTTTCAACAGCTTCTAATCTTGCAGCCATCTATCTTAGCATATCAGCTAGACCTGGATCTGCATTTTCTCTCCCAAAAACCATCTTGAAAGCCTCTACAATTGTAGGTCAGATCACAATATGATACCCCAAAACAATATCAACCAACTAGGGTTAGGGATTACAAGAAGGAACTTAGATCTAACCTTCTCTCTAATACCACTTGACACAAGGAGGGTAGGGCGTGGGGCCAAAGGCACTCCCAACTACCAAACCTTCTTGTAGATACACAAAAATGCAGAAGAAACAACACAAGAAGGAGAGAAGAAAAAACATATGTATTTTATTAGTTCATCAAACTCATTACATGTTGGGCTGTAAGGCCTTCCCAGTTTCAGCCATATACATTCAAATGAATTACAGAATGCGCCAATGAATATCTTAACACTTATTCTTCTGATACCAATTCAACTACTAAAACTACTGCCTAAACACATAACATAGAGATAAATATATACAAGAGTCCACTGAAGAGGTTGGCACTCAAATTCCTAAGAGAGATCCAGATTTAGGTCCACATAGATCCTAATGAGAGACCCCACATTAATTGTGCCATGCAAATTTAATGTAGAAGTCAGACATATCAGGATAAACAACTCAGTGAAGATTAACTGAGCAACATCAACCAACTTGGTAAGGACGTAACAGAGCATCAGAAGCCAACATGGTAAGAATGTAACCAATCATCATAAACCAACATACACCAAGACCCATCGGTGAAGTAAGAGAGAGCAAGTAACCGAGCAACAATGATTACCGAGTACTTCACTGAGAAGCCTCCAAACAAACTAAAGAACAAAAGCAAACATTTTTTTGGTTGAGAGGGATTTCTAGGGACCCAAGATGCTCCTACATCATTTTTCCATCTGCACTACCAATTGTCCTATTTCTCAAATTATCGTTACTCCTTTCTTGAGTAACCATGTCTACACTAATTTGTGCAATCTCTTCATCTGAAGGTCTTCTCACTACAAAAGGCTCCTTACCCCTTGTAACATTACACCTTATGTCATCAATCTCTTCTTCCTTTTCATCAGATGAAACCAAATCCTGGCTTTCATTTTCATTATCAAAGTCTTCTTCACCCCACAAGTGTGAACAAGTCATTTCCCAACCACTATCATCATACAATTTATCCTCCTCCCCCATTTCTTGTTGTGATTTGTTTGTAGATATATTCAGGGCAACTGCACAATAATCAGGATTGTGTGGGGATTAAAAAGTCATGCACCATGAAACTATTGGAAAGTGATCAATTTTGTGTAATGTGATTCACTTTCTAGTTGTCATTTATGGACACACATCTGGGTTACAGATCAATTCCTATAAAGATAAGTTTTTTTGATTCATAAATTGACTAAGTATAGAAGCAAAGATACATAAGTATTTTGGATATAGAAGATCAAGATTGATGATTTAGGGAAAGATAGCTTAGAGGAAGATAGTATGAGGTATGTGTGACCTCCACCTAAGATTGATTTTATTTTGGTAATGTCTGTGGTGAGTTAGAAATAATTGAAGACAGATAAACAACAATAGAACAATGATACAGAGCAGTTGGACAGTAGCAAAGATTGAGAGAGTATGATGTGGAATCTAGGAAATCAGAGTTGGATTATGGTTTTTGATAATCTAAAATTTGATTATGTAAGAGCACTAACTATACATTTATTATTTTCCTTACTGAATGTATTTTTACAGAGAGACAAATTTGTAATATTTGTTATATTTATATTAGGAGCCGACTTTGTAAAGTTGGGAGATATATATGTAAGATGTTTTTTATAAAGATATATGTTGGTTGGATGAATGTAATGAGTGAATAGAAGAGTACAGAATGATAGATATCATTGATAAACTATAAAGGAACTATCTAAGCACTAGTGATGCTTGTTTTTTTCATGACTGAGAACACTTTATAAACAAAACTACTTTGTAAGAGTTGTAAGCTCAGTTGGCCCCTAACAAGGTGTTGTGAACCTTTAACAGGGTTGTAATTCCTTTAATAAGGAAATGTACTATGTAATATTCAGATCTTAATAGGGCTAGGTCTCCTAATAGGGACATTATACTTTAGTACATGCTTGTAGGTAGCATCCCCACCGGGGTTTTCCCTTGGCTAGGGTTTCCTTGAAAATAAAATATGGTGTTATGAGTACTGTGTCATTTGCTTATATTCTTTTCTTTACTGCAAGTTTATGGTTAATGTTTAAATGGTTGAAGAATTTAATTAAGTGCTATAATACTAATTCACCCCCCCCCCCTCTCAGTATTATCCAATCCTAACAATTGGTATCAGAGCCTTTGGTCCTTGGAGAGAAAGTCTAACAGCTAGAGGGAGATCANATACTAATTCCCCCCCCCCCCCTCTCAGTATTATCCAATCCTAACAATTGGTATCAGAGCCTTTGGTCCTTGGAGAGAAAGTCTAACAGCTAGAGGGAGATCAGTATGGATTTGGATAGTTTGCAAGAAAACTTTGATGTTGCACTTGAAGACCTTGACAAAGAAAAAGAAGAAAATAGAGAGTTGAGATTCAACATGCAAAGAGCTAAGAAATTTATAAAGAAACTCAAGGAACAAATTGAGCTTTCCAGAATTCAAAGACAAGATCTTATGGTTCAGATAAAAGAGGATTCAGATGAAGACAATTTAGATCAAGTGAGGCAACTAAAAGAAGAGAATGAAACTCTGAAACTTGAGAATGAGACTATGACTAAAGAAATATAGATACAGAAGGATGCTAAGAAAAAATTTGAAGAAGCTTTAAATAGTGCAATATATCAAATGAAGAATGAGGTTGACAACTACAAGAACAAGTATCTACAAATGGAGAGATACAATTAGATCATAAAAGGTGAACTTGTTGAAGCAAAGACACACATTGAGAAACGTCACAACAACAGTGATTTAATTGATGAACAAAGAGACAAATAGAAACCTAAAGGTGATATGACTGGTATTGGCTTCAATGAAGCTGAATGTTCAAAGAATTAGGAAGAGAAATCCAATGAGAAGATTGATGTTGAGAAACCTTCTATTGAAGAACCTAGAGAGAAGATCAGACCCTTCAGAGGTAGATGCTTTGGTTGCAACAAATTTTGACATGTGAAGAGAGACTGTAGAGGTAATGCCCCTTTTAGAACGTTTTTTGGTTATTCTTTTAATTGTAATGGATATGGCCACAAGAAAGCAGAATGTAGAAAACCTAATCAATCTAGATATAGACAAGACAATGGAAGATAATCTACAGTGAAACCTACATGCTACAAATGTAATAATATTGGACACATTGCAAAATATTGTAAGCTGCAAGTTAATTAGGAAAGAAGACCTCCTATATGTTACAAATGCAATAATCTAGGACATATAGCAAAGTTTTGCAGGTATAATGGATTAGACAAAAGAAGAGTACCACACCCTATGAATTCATAGAAGAATGGAAATGATATTGGTAAGAGTGTTGCAAATTTGAAGAATGATTTTGAAATTTGTTTTAAGAAATTAGAAGATAACAATAGTGGTAAGATATGAAAGATCAAAGAACCAAGTGAGATATCAGTTTAGAGAGAGTCAGTGAATGCTACTGGATCTTCAACTAATGGTAATAAAATAAAATTGACCTAATTGGCTGATCATGGCCTTAGAGGGAGCATTGGATACATACATAAGAATATATGCAGCCCCAAAATTTGTGTATTGAGCTCAAGAGATCTTAGGTATGAACTTGGCCAACATCATGAAATACATATCTGAGAGCGCAACATTAGCCAACACATATATTTTGTTCGTGAGATCTAACAGCTGACTGGACAGTATTGAGTAAAGTGAAATTTATGACTTAAAATTGTATAAAGCACCATTTGATGACCTATCTCTTTACCATTTGATGAAGAGTGAGCTAAGGAGATCAGAGAGTAGAAAGATTCAGTCTATTCTACAATTTCTGTGTGTGATCGATTGAAGCAAAAACTTGGAATTCAGCGGAAGAAAGGTATTTACATCATCTAGCTATGGATGTGCCTATTATTTTTGATGTTGTAGATCAACCTAGGTATAAATTTAAAAAAAATCTGTTCAAGTCCTGTGAAGAGGATCTCAAATGAGAATTTTATCAAACCCCTTATGGTGTATTACACATAGAATATATTAGGGCTTACATACATTGTAAGTATGACATAGTGGGAATTGATGAGATATCAACTAAGATGGAGTATGTGACTGATAATGGAATTATGAAACAAGAATACAAACACATTAATTAGTTGAGCATAATGAAAATTTTGGACTTATGCGAATTCGACGAAGATGAGTGGTTGAAGATATTGTTGAGAAGGGTACATGATCAGTTCATTTGGATAGGTGGTCAGCCTATGAAGATTTGTAGTGACCTAATTCATGAAATCACTGGACTAGACAACACCAGAATCATTCCTATTGCAAAAAAACATGTAAAGAAAGAAGTTGAAACCCTAACTCACTCTAAATGGGACATGCAAGAAGTGACTGTGAATGACATCTTTCAGCAATATGTGAGACTGATTGCTTTGATACTTGGATATAAATTCTACTACAGTAGTAGACCTAACTTAGTATCTACAGGAGTAATCATGATGGCATGGAGAATGGTGAAGGAAAATGTGAAATATAACATATGCGAAGTGCTGGCACAACAATTTCTTGAAAATGTGAAACTAGTGAAGAAAAATAGAACTAAGACCTTCAGATTTAGTTCACTAAGGATGCATATGTTTATACACATCGAGCACAAGTTTCCTGGCTTTCACCCTAGTGGTTATAAATTAGGGAGGTATTCTAATTTCACAGAGCTACAAAAGATAGAATAGTACATGGGTTGATGGGGAATTGTTTGCTATGATCAAGATCCTTCAGAGACAAATGAAAACTAGGTACAGGATACATGAGGAAATTGTTGAAAAATATAAGGGTACAATCTATTTCATGGTTGAAACTGATTGTGTATGTTTTGAAGCAGTCACACCTAGAAATAAATGGTGTTATCCCATGGGTTATGAAGTAAGTTCAGAGGTACTTACCATGCAAGTAGAACATGTTCTTGCATCAAAAGTTGATATATCAGAATAAATATGGGGAACATATGAGGATAAATTAGATAAGGTGAGAGAGGAACATACTAGAGGTCTGAGGAAAATAAAAATTGAGAACCTTGTGCATAAATGTGGTGTAAAAGCAGGATTGGCAGAAGAAGAACTGAAAGAAGTGAAAAATAAAATGACAGAAAGATCTCTTGGACTGGCAAGTGAAAGTTCTATAGCCCTTCCCACTCTCGAGGTAGTAATGGTAGACATTCCACCTCCTCCATCACAACAAACATCACAAACTAAGAACATTACTCCTAGAGTAAACACCAGAACGAGCAAGTAGACATCACCTAAAGAATAGAGCACAGTGAGAGAAGAGAAGAAAACTAAGAAGCACATATGGAAGCTTGACATGAAAATGATAGAGATGAGAGAAATAGAACAAGGTAAATTAGTCACAATTGATAGATACTATGAAAGGTATGGAGATTTAGACAAGCTTAAGATTCAAGACATTGTGATTGATCAATTACTTACTTTTAAAAAGACTCTATTAGAAATTGAAGGAAGTATACCTAAAGACTTGTATGGGAGATTGGAGACAAGAAAACACTTAGCATAGATTGAGGATGATACAATCAAGAATTAGGAAATTGATAACATGTTTCCTTTAATATCCTTTCAAGAAAGAGAAAGAATATTCAAGGAATTGAAACCTTTGCTAAGGACCAAGTTAAGATTATTGAAAATCATGGCGAGGAAGTATGATAAAGTCACTAAGGAAACTCAAAATGCACTAGAGAAAATATTGATGAAAACTACTTCTGACAAGCCTCCACCTCCTAAGACCACTTTTCCTACACAATTAGGTATGGGAGAAATCTCAAAATAAACTAAGACAAATGTTGAGAAAAGCGAAGTAGATCCACAACCAAATTTCTATGTTTCTGGTGTGCCAGTGACCCTTGACACATCATAAGATGGAAAGGATCCATTTGCAAGGAATGTGGACAACACTATAGCAGATGAAGCATAATAGAGAGAAGAAGTAGAGTAGAAAAAGGAAGAAGAACATAAGATAGAACAGAAAGAGGATGAACATAAAGAAGTAAACATGTCTTATATCTCATTATTGGCAAGTAGTGATGTTAATGTTTTTGATTAAGGTAAAAATAGGTTTTGAAAGGACCACGAAACCTTTTACAAAAAGAAACTAGAGATAAGCATCAAAGGCATATACAAACATAGAAAGCATGCATCAAAAAAAATGTAGGACTCGAAGAGACTACAAATACCTAAAACAGGAAAAAACAAAAACTGCCAAAGGGATGCACAGTTTCCAGCACAACGGCTCACATAATTTCTATCAAAATTTATAGACTAGAAGAAAAAACATTACAGTGTTTTCCGGTAGGCTTCCTCAGCCTCCTTCTACATCTCTTCCATTTTGTCAATGGACTCCTTCAAATTCAGCATCTCTTTCAGGATCTCAGGGACTTTTCTTTTTATTCCACTTCGGGTTCTAGAACCAGGGCCTAAGCTCCCAACCTTTTCTTCTATGGTAATTATGGTCTTTTCTAGTAGGCTTCTTTCTAGATAAGCGTATAACACTTTCAGGTTCTGAATTGACACTTGCAGCCCATTGTTACTGTGTTTAAGGATGACCTATATCATGTGCCCATTGTGGCTTATTTGTTCTTTAATTTGTTTTATATTTTCTTCCACAGTCTCATTTACTCTAGTAGTGAAATCCTCTTCTCTGTTGTTGTCATTTACCTTAATCATCAACTTTTTTTGCATTTCCTCAACCTTGGTTTTGAAAGGGTCCATTGCCTCCTGCATCTTAGTCAATTTTTGCTTCATAATCATCATCTCCTCACTAAGCCAGTCTTCCATGTTAGCCCCATAGTCAACTTTTCTTTTTGGGATTTTGTCGTATCTTTCAAACCCGACCTCATCAAGGCCCATTCTCATTTTCTTACTGTTCCTTTTCTCCACCTTTAAAGTTAGTTGCATCATATTTCCCTCCTCACCTTCATCCTCATTCTTCTTCTCCTCTTTTTCATCTCCCTCATTTCCATCTCCCTCAATTTCCTTTTCTTTGTAATTCACTTTAGCACAAATGCCCTCACCATCTGTATTGGGCATTTCCTCCTCTTCCATCTAAGAGTTATCCTTTCTTAGTTGTTCCTCTTTCTCATTTTCCATATTCTCTTTATTAGTATCACTATCTCCATCATTCTGATCCTCTTTGTCTTTTCCCTGGTTCTATAGGGTTTCATCACCAGTCTTCTCCAGATTAGCCCTCTTCTTAGTTCTAACCCTTTTTTTTAGACTCTATTTTTTTCTTTGCTATTTAACCTGCCTCAAGCTACCTTTAACCCTCTTAGGGATAGGTTCAGGAAGGTTGTGGGCATACTCATAAATAAGCATAATGAGCCCCACATGGATTACTGGATTACTAAATTTCTTTCTATGCTCCATCACGCTATTTTGCAAAGAACTCAGGAGATAGAAAGGGAATGAAATCATTTTACCATGCCTGAAGTGGTTGGCCAGGATGAAATGCAAATTGTAGATTTTAGAGTATCTACCATCCAGAGTGAAATACTTGATCATGACTATAATAATGTCAGCCCAATGAGATTTGATTTTTTGGATATCAACATAATCCCCTATTCCTTTACTAAGAAGGGCCTCTTCATCTTTAGTTTTTGGGAAAATCTTGAAGGCTTGAGTTCCAGCCCTCTTATTGTCCCTATAGAATTTCATGCCCTCACAAGGCAAGCCCGTGATTTCTGAGATAACCCTCATGGAGAGGGTAAAATATTTCCCCCATAAATGCAATTTCCCATCCTTCCAACCCTCTGCAAACTATTTTGTTATCTCCGTATCCCAACCATGGAGCTTCTCCAGATACTGAGAGATGCCTCCTTTTTTCAACCTTCTCGAAACCTTCTTCTTCTCTTTCCATTTAGTACAGTAAATCAGCTCCTCTCTCTTCAGACCTCCTCCCATATTTCTCGTCACTTCTTTAAAATGCCGATACTTAGCAATATTAAGCATTGGTTTCAGGCAAGCTTCACTGTTGTGATTGCTCCAATTCGAGTTTAACACCTAGAAAGCACGTGATGTCACTAATCTAATTAATCCTAATTCCTTTGAATGATAGCACACATTACTTTTAATAATTAAATATGACCTCATCATTAATTATGATTATTTATAACTCCTTCAATACTATTCATCCAATCGTACCTGATAAGACTAGCCATCTCTGTTTTAAAATCCGCCTCACCTCTCCATGATTGCATGACATCATA
The DNA here is from genome assembly GCA_018584345.1 of Thuja plicata. Lineage (NCBI taxonomy): Eukaryota > Viridiplantae > Streptophyta > Pinopsida > Cupressales > Cupressaceae > Thuja > Thuja plicata. Next base: position 1,432,607 of record MU228114.1, read on the forward strand.
GTACACACCCACATTTTCTAAACCATCCACTGTCATATTACCTTCTCTGTAAACATGTGAAATATGGTAATCTTCAAAATTGGACAGTAAAGATTTTGTTTTTTCAAAGATATGGCTTATTGTCCGTGAGGCTTCATGAGCGCCTTTAATACAATTACTAATATTCAAAGAATCTCCCTGCACCCAAAGTTTGGAGAAGCCCATACCTTTGGTAGATATGACAACATGAAGGGCTACCATAGATTTGGCCATATGGTTTTTCTAAACTTGAAGTGGAGCTGCCACTACTCCCAGACAATTTCTAGCTGCATCCCTAACGAGGCCTCCCACTCCAGCATACCCCAGATTCCCTTTAGCTGCCCCATCAAAATTCCCTTTAACCCAGCCATTTGGAGGGGCACTCCATCTGGTATTTTCCCTCAAGTTTTGGTTTCTGTCTTTCTGCACCTGTACATTCATAAGTATTTCTCTGATACAAAGAAAATTCTTGTAGGGGGAATTTCTTGAAAGCTGATTTTTAAAATTTTCTAGGATACTTATACATACACTATTAGCCACTGTTTGAAAGGGAGAGATTTTTTCTCTAAAGATTCTATTATTTCTTTCCTTCCATATTCTCCATGTGAAGTGGGGTAGAATAAGCTTCCAAAGGTCTTTGGCTTCCTTACCCTTAAGGGGACAACTCCATTGTTTAACCATGTCCTAGAAGTTAAAAGGTTTGACCCACTCTAGGTTAATGACATTAAGCACTGAATTCTAGACTTTATAGGAGTAGGGGCAATGAATCATTATATGATTATAGTTTTTAGCTTCAAAATAGAAGAGGATACATCTATTAGGCATACTGAAGCCCCTTTTTTGAAGATTATCCACTGTAAGGATTTTATTCTAAACTAGAAGCTAGAAGAACATATTAATTTTAGAAATAAGGTTGTTGTTCCATATCTTATAGCTAGAAGAGTGGTTATCCTTTTGGTGTAAAAGGGCAGAAGAAAAAGAGACAGACAATTTTCCATTAGCCTCCAGCCCCCAGATCAATGAGTCTTGTTTATTAGGTCTAATAAACCAGGGGGAAAGAAACTTACTGACCAAGTGGAGAGAATCATCAAAAGCACTGAGGTCTACCCATTTATCATTGATCCACTAATCAAAAACCTTCTCTCCAACAATATCAATACAATCTGTAATCCCAGGCCTCCATTCCTGCTTGTCACTTAGAGCATCTTCCTTCAGCCAGTTATATGTCTAGAAGTTTATTTTCCTGCCATTTCCTAGCTTCCATCTAGCCCCTTTACTAATCAGATCCCTTCTTTTTCTAATACTATTCCATATGAAAGAGCCATTGATCTTTGAAGGGTCCCTTAGCACTTCCTCTAGAGAGATTAAGTGGTACTTTCTCTTGATGATGGCATTCCATTCCTTCTCTTCTTCAAAGATTCTCCAGCACTGTTTTGGTAGCAGAGACTTATTTGTGTTTTTGATACTTCTTATTCCAAGCCCTCCCCATTTCTTGGGTTTACACACCACCTCCCAAGCCACAAGGCTTAACCTCTTCTTCTCTTCCACTCTAGACCAAAGAAACCTTTTCTAAATTTTTTCAATCAAGTCAGCAAATTTCTGAGGTATTTTAAACAGGCTCATGGCATAGACTGGAAGATTTTGAAGAGTGGATTTCAAAATTTGAACTTTACCATCTTGGGTAAGGGTAGCACCTTTCCATCCAGCCAAATTATTATGAAATTGGTCAATAATGCTATTCCAGAAAGCATCATCTGGATTAAGGTATAGGGGGAGACCCAAATAAGTAGATGGAAGATTCCCTATCTTACATCCCAAAATAGAGGAGATCTTCCTTTGTCTATCTTCAGGGGTGTTACAAAAAAATAAAGAACTCTTCTCCCAATTAATAGATTGACCTGAAGCTTTAGTGTAATTGTTAAATGCCTTTTTCATGTTCCTGGCTTCCAAAACAGAGGCTTCTCCCATCATTATTGTATCATCCACAAATTTCTCATGAGAGCATTTATGTTGAGCCGAAGAAGGTTGGAGACCATAGATCTGACAAGATAAAACCATGCTTTCTATGGATCTCCCAAGAGTTTCTGCCATTATAGAAAAGAGAATAGGGGAGATGGGGTCACCTTGTCTAAGCCATCTTGAGGGATAGAAGAAGATGAAGGATCCTCCATTAACCAGCACCAAGGAAGACACCATTGTGACCAATTGCATTATCAATCTTATCACATCATTATCATATCCAAAGGAACTAAGAATTTTAGACAGTAAAGACCAGTCCACTTTGTCATAAGCTTTAGACAAATCCAATTTCATCAAAAAACCCTATTTTTTAGAGGCTTGAAGGGAATGAATATTATCATGCACTACCATAATAGAATCAATAATTTGTCTACCTGGGACAAACCCATTCTGTTGAGGTGATATAAGATTTGGCAATAAACTCAAGATTCTTGATGTCATTACCTTTGAGATGATTTTATAAAGAGAATTGCATAGGCTTATGGGTCAAAAACCATCAACCGTATCTGCTCCATGTTTTTTAGGGATGAGAGTGATAAACGTTGAGTTGATTTCTTTGAGAATAGATTTGGTACCATAGAATTATTTAACCGCAGAGTACACATTTTTCCCAACAATGCTCCAAACGTGCTGGAAGAAGAACATCTGAAACCCATCTAGGCCAGGAGATTTCTCTCCTTCAAAGGAAAGGACCGCCTTCTTGATTTTAGCCTCTGAAGGAATAGCTCTTAAGAGGGCATTGGCATCAGATTCCAGGATGTGTGGAATAGAAGTTAGTAGATTCCTCTACTCAACCATGTCTATGCTTAGATCTTTAGAAAGTAAAGAAGCAAAATAGCTCACCATTTCTTCCCTTATTTCTTCTTCTTTGGATATTTTACCATTTCTTGTGGATAGAGAATGGAATCTATTTATGGCCTTATGTTTAAGAGCAGTGAGGTGAAAAAATCTTGTATTCTTATCTCCTTCTTTAAGCTAGGGGGATCTAGATCTATGTCTCCAGAAAGTTTCTTCTTTAGCTATGATATTATGAAGTTTAGCAAGGGCTATATTCTCTTGACTTCTCAGAATTTTAGTTAACCCATTCCTTTGGATTTCCTCCTAGATTCCATTCAGTTCCATTTGGGATTTCATTTTTGCTTTGAAGATATCACCATATATGTGCTTGTTCCAGTTTTAAACATTAGTTTTAACGTTAGCCAATTTCTTGACCACTTTGAACATTGCATTTCCTTCCACCTCAATACTCCACCACTCCCTAATTTTATTTTCCAAATCAAGATGGTCAATCCACATCTTCTCAAATATAAAAGGAGCATTTATTTTTCCAACAAATGAAGAGATATTAAGGGAGATAGGGAAATGATCTGATCCTATTATTGTAAGGGAGGAAAGAGAACAAGAGAACTTAGTATGCCATTCTAAATTTATCAGAGTCCTATCCAGATTAACTTGTATCAGGTCCTCTCCCACCCTGTAGTTAGACTAGGTGTAGTTTATCCCTTCCAAATCAACATCCATCAGCCCTTTGTTGATAATGAAATTCATAAAGTCGACTCTACTTTCCACTTGGGCAAGATTACCACCTTTTTTATCTTCCTGCTTAAGAGGGGTATTGAAGTCTCCCATGAGGATGAAATTTTTATCTCTTCTTCCTTCTATCTCCTCATGTATATTCTTCCATAGTTTAATTCTTCTTGTCTTAGTATTTGGGGCATACACATTGATTAAGGTCCAAGAAAAATTATCCTTTAAACTCCTAAGAGAAACAACAATGAAGTTATTATCTTCTCTAAGGAGCTTACAGTCATAACAAGATTGGTGCCAGAAGATATCCAGACCTCCCAAGGCCCCTTCCAAACTACTACCAATGCATTTTCCATTTTTAACTAGCTTCATATTTTCAATCTTTTCTTTGCTCATTTTAGTTTCTTGAATCAAAAGAATATCAGGTTTAGAGTCTCTAACTAGATTCCTAACTACATCTTGCTTATGAGGACTATTGATTCCTCAAATATTCCATGAGATAATCTTCATTTAAGGATTGGGGTACAAACCTGATGGATATTAAGTTGCTTTCCATCAGCAATGTTCTATTTTTCTTCCTCCTCCCTTTGGGTTTTTTTTGACCTTCTTCCTTTTTCTTTTGGAGTTCCAAAATCAGCTTTCTGTTGTTTGGTTAGAACTCTTAGTTTTTGGCCTCCTTCCTTCTTGTTTGATTTCCCCATAGATGATCTCTCAACTTTCTTTCCAAAACTTAAGTTTGGTTCAAAGGTAATGTGCATTCCCTCAGGGGATTTAGGGCTTTTCTTATTTGATCCCTTCTTTGAACCCACAGTTGACCATGACTTATCCTCTGCATCTTCCTCCTCCTTCCTCTATTTCTCATTCTGGTGTGATATCACTAGAGAGTCCACTTTACTTTCCTAATTAGGTCATTTGATTTCTTCTAATTTACTTCTGAGTAGTGATTATCCTTTACTGCCATCTCCTTCTCTGCTTCATGATGCCTCTCTATTTCTTCTCCTTTTTCCAATGTTTCTTTGTCTTCTTTTCCTTTATCATTTTGTTTTGTTTTAGCAGTTTTAGTGCTTTCCCCTCTTTCTTCTATTATTGGAGAGACATGGGTAGATAGGTTATCATTTTCTTGGGCATCTTCATCATTTTTCTTCTGCTGGGAGGAATCATCTTTTCCTTCCAGCATGATCAGGGTTTCCAACGTTTCCTCTATTTTTCTTTTCCACTCCATTCTCTGTCCTTTGGTTTTCTCATGATTCTTCTTTTTTTCCTTTTGGGTTTTCTGAGGGCAGTGTTTCACCCAATGACCCAATTTCCTACAAGCGAAATAGGAAAAAGGCATTGATTCATATTCTATCTCTTGAATCCATGTCCCCAGTTTTGATTTCAAAGATATCACCTGAGGAAGGTCAACATTCTATTGAATGTTTACACATATTCTAGCATATACTTGTCTTGTTCCGACTTCAGTCATTGGATCAATAGATAGAAGTTCCCCAAAAGAGTCTACAATGGATATTAAGATATATTCATGCCAGTATTCCAATGGCATACTAGGAAGACGGATCCAGACTAGCACTGTCGTGAAAAAACTATCATTATAATCTAGAATCGTTGTCCACTTTTGCAGTGAAAAAGAGGATTTACCCATCATCCAGGGTCCCCCACACAAAAATTTTGAGAGATCTTCCCCAGTTGAAAACACAAAGGAGAAGAAACCTTTTGGCATTGCCGCTACATCGACTTGACCTTTCAACCTCCATTTTTTTTCCACAAAAGACCTAACTAGATCAATTTTCGGTCTTGGGCCCAAATTTTTTCCTACCAGGGTTGATGCCATGATAGAAAATGTATGTTCAACTAGCTAATCAGGTATCTTAATATCAAACTCACCTTTCAATGGGTCCGATAAAATATCCACTTTGGGGAAGATAGACTTACCCGATGGTTTTATGCCAAAGAGGCCCGCCCACTTGCCTTTCCCCAAATTTGCGGAGAGATCATGTGATTTTTCTTGGGATAAATATCTCTCTTCCTTCGAGTTTTTTGAATTTTTTGCCTCTTGTCCCATATCTGACCCATTGTCCCCACTAGATAGAATCACCATTGATTATCCTTCTTTTTCTGCTAATCTAACAACATTCTCTTCTCCTTCCTTTGAAGATCCCACAGTAGAATCCTCAGCTTCCAGCTTCCCTCCAAAATCATAATTCAAAATTTGAATTCCCTCCTCCTCTCTCTCTCCTCCTCCTCCTTCCCTCTCGCGCTCCATTACATTAGCATAGTGATGTTAATGTTGATAGCATTAATGAAGATGAGTTATTTAAATTGGCATTTACTACACTAAACAAAGTTAAGAAAATATCATAACAGAAAGGTGAAAAAAAGGCTAAAGTGATTACAAGAGCAATTGATACTATGAACAAATTGCTTCCAGTACCTATTGTTCTCTAGCACAAAGATGACATTGAAAATATGAGAATAACACTTGATGAATTTGATGGACATTATGAGAACTTGATAAAGATTGCAAAGGAGAAGGTAGAGAAGAAATATTTAGAGAAGAAGCTATCAGAAGTTTGCAAGTCAATCACATGGGACTTAGGCATTGTGAAAAATTGTTTGAAAAATGCAAAGAGCTGCATTGGACATAGAAGAAAATTGTTTATCTTCTGCATGAATCCTATTAGGCATGTTTAGAACATGGAAGACATTATTTCCAAAGAGATGGAAACTCTGAATAGTATGATGGATGGTTGTGAAGCATCTTCACAATCTGTAACAGAGTTAGACAAGGAAGTCACAAGAATTTTGGCAAAACTTAGTGTATTGGATAATGAGAAAGGGAGAGTATTGACAAGATTTATTTTCTTGAAGAGTTTAATCACTCCTAAGCTATCTATACTTGAGGTTCATCTATCAGACTTGGAGAAAGTGACAGATTCATTGACTAAATCTATGCCCACAAAATTGAAAGAAGCTGATACCGCATCATTTGCATTGAATGGAATAATTCATATTAGTCAAATATTTTTCAAATCATGGAATACAGAAGTGAAGATCTTGGAAGATTCCTTTCAAGATATTCTAAAACTGGTGAGCAAGCACCAAATCTTACTATTTTATATGCACCTTTTTCATTTTTGTCAAAGGGGGAGAAGAGAGAAGAAAAAAAATATATAGGAGAAGAGAAGAAAATGGGAGAAGAGACAAGAAGAGGAAGAAGAGAACATAGAGAACACAATTTTTTATTGGAACACTTATTCATTTTTTCTTTAAGTGTTGCCATCAATGCCAAAGGGAGAGATTGTTGGCAAGTGATCAATTTTGTGTAATGTGATTCAATTTTTGGCTTTCATTTATGGCAACACATCCGGGTTATAGATCGATTCCTATAAAGACAAGTTTTGCTGATTCAGAAATAGACTAAGTATAGAAGCAGAGGTACAGAAGTATTTTGGATATCGAAGATCAAGATCAATGATTTAGGGAAAGAGAGCTTAGAGGAAGATAGCATGGGGTATGTGTTACCTCCACCTAAGATCTATTTGGTTTTGGTAATGTCTATAGAAAGTTAGAAATAATTGAATACATATAGACAACATCATAACAATGATACAGAGCAGTTGGACAATAGCAAAGATTGAGAGAGTATGAGTGGACTCCAGGAAATTAGAGTTGGATTATGGTTGTTGATAACATACAATTTGATTATGTAAGAGCGTAGACTATACATTTATTATTTTCCTTACTAAATGTATTTGTACTGAGAGCTAACTTTGTAATATTTGTAATATTTATATTAGGAGCCGAATTTGTAAATTTGGGAGATATATATGTAAGAACTTTTTGATAAAGATATATGTTGGTTGGATGAATGTGTTGAGTGAATAGTAGAGAAGAGACTAATAGAGATCATTGATAAACTATAAAGGAACTATCTAAGCACTAGTGATAATTTTTTTTTCATGACTGAGAACACTTTGTAAACAGAATTACTTTGTAAGAGTTGTAAGCTCAGTTAACCCCTAGCAGGGTGTTGTAAACCTTTAATAGGGTTGTAATTCCTTTAACAAGGAAATGTACTATGTAATATTCAGCTCCTAACAGGGCTAGGTCTCCTAACAGGGACATTATACTTTAGTACATGCTTGTGGGCATCATCCCCACCGGGGTTTTCCCTTGGCCATGGTTTCCTCGAAAACAAAATATGGTGTTATGAGTACTGTGTCATGTTCTTATATTATTTTCTTTACTGCAATTTTATGGTTAATGTTTAAATGGTTGAAGAATTTAATTAAGTGCTATAATAGTGATTCACCCCCCTCTTAGTATTATCCAATCCTAATAGAAAAATCATCAGACACATTGAAAGAGTTTCTTTATAGAGGATCATGAATCCTATCATCAGACTTGTCTTTCCTTTGTGGGAGAATAGGATTCCCATCCTTCCATTGGGTAGTATATGGGTAATTTTGCATTCTTGGCTGCCTATTAAAATTATTGATGAATGACATGTCATTATTCGCAGTCCTAACATTCTTGTTTTCTCCAGGCTTCAAAGCCTTTATGGAACTTAGAATGTGATTCATATTAATCTCTTCTTTAGGTTTAACATTAGAAGGCCTATCTGATTCTTTTCTAGTAGGCTTCCAATATTCTCTTTTACCCAACTTCCATGATACTCTCCTATTAGTCTCAATGCTCATAGCTATCTTATAAGCTTCTCTGATATTTCTAGGGTTCTTGTCTCTAAGGAGGTATCCCATTTTAGAATCAAAGGCATTTAGATAAGTGGCAAGACAAACCTTATCATCAAGCCTCATAACTTGAAAAAGTTTATGCATGGATCTTTGAAATCTTATATTGAATTCAACAACATCCTCATTTGGATTATTCTTAATATTATTCAACTCATTCAACATGAATCCCTCATTTGTCTTATGACCATATTTCTCCTTAAATCAATCTTTTAGTTTATGCATAGACCCCACAGAACCATAAGGTAAGCCTCTAAACCAGTCCCTAGCATCCTCAATTAGAGACTAAACAAAGATCTTCAACAATAAATCCTCATGCACAATCTCATAGTCATCCATCATATCAATAAATTTTTTTAGATGCTCTTCACAAGTAATAACATTATTTCTAGCAAACTTGGCAAGTTTATCTCTAATCTCATTTGGGACTACATTCAGATAATGAGGAATATCAAGGAAAGAAAATTGTTTGTACCTTTCTGCATGAGTCGGTCTCCTTTGAAAAAGATTGGAAACTTGAGAAGTAGATGCCCTAGCATTTGATGTTGTAGCCATCTCAGCACCAGCATGAGAAGGCCTAGTAGTTTTTCTGAGAAAATCAACCTTCTTCTTCATCGCCAAAGCAGTAGTCTCCAATTCTACCTTCTCAAGCTATTTAGCTATTATTTCTTTCTCCATTGTCGCCCTCTCTAGATCAATGTCTAATTTAGACATTTGTTCTAATTGAACCTTGGGATTCATAGGTTCATTTATTTGAACTCCTATCATCCTCTGATTTCCTTTATTCTTAGGATCTTGGGTAACATGAACTTATCAAACAATAGGTTCCTCTTCAACTCTCTCATGCTCTTCAATGTAGTTCATTTCTTCTAGGCTCAACAATTGCCTCTTCTTTTGTTCAAGAAAATCTAGATCTTGTCTGATCTTATTCTCCTTTTCCTTTTCTCTTCTTTGTCTGATGGAAATATCCTCATGGATTCTCCTATCCAATTCAACAATTTCTTCAGCCATACTATAAGAATGTGGGAGAGTAGTATCAAATTTGGAAACCTCCTTCTCACTAGGAGAATGATAATCTTCATATGCACCCAATCCCAAATCAATGACCTCTTCATATTCAGATGTATTACCTTCATGAATGTGTTGGATTGGGTCTTCTATTCTAGTATTCTCCTCCTGTCTCTCATTATGAGGGATACCCCTATTCTTCTTTCCTTTCCTTGGTTGATCAGCTTTAGTGGTAGTTGGAAATCCCTCTTCAAACTTATCTTTAGGATGTCTTCTCACCCAAGATCTGGTATTTATATTACTCATATTGAGAAAATGTGTATAAGATAAGATTTGTCACTCAACACCGCTACAGAGATTTCTCAGAGTCGCGACCCAAAAGAAATTAGGACAATACAACACTAACCAAGATTAATATTACAATAAGGGGTATCACAAGAAAAAGGATAATGGTAAGGTAACTCTATGCTTCCAATGATCAACTTACTAGTCACTTATGACAATATACTACATTTTTCCTCAGTAGAGTCACCATTTTGTTGGTGTTTGAAATTGTTTATGTTTTTAAAAGCTACCAATATACCTTGAGGTTGATTTTAGGAGTGGTTAGCTCCAAGTGTGAAATCTCTACAAGATAACTGGACCAACTATAGGGATAAGACTGCCCTCTACACTTCTGGCTATGTTAAACCAAGATGGGTAAACCTAATCTAGATAGATATAACTATTTACAAGTCTAGATGCCAACAACCAATGGTGATAAGAAAGTACTAAATGCTAACAAAATATTCATTAACTCTCAATTACCATGCATGACATACAACCAACAACCATAGGATATGAAAGAAATTAGTAATGGTTTTGATGTAAATTTGTAGAATATAACCAAACCAAATCAAACATGTATCAAAAAGGGATGTACTAGTTCTTGATCAGTGCCTTATCCAGTGGGCAATATATCAGTACTAATGATGAAAGCACAAACACACCTATTGGCAATGAATCATATCCATAAATACAAGCAGATCAAACCATACACTTCTTATAGAACCCTTATGTAGATAAACTAATTTGAATCTATGTTATATCCAAAGAAAATTCAATTTGATCCTAGATCAAAACTATGGAATAGAACATATACACAGATAAATACTATTTAGTGTATCAGAAGATCCAAAACTCAAAGGGAAAACAACAAAGAGAGACCTGAAACTGAGAAATACTTATATCAAGTATGATGAGTCAAATTTATGAATCAACATGATTGAGAAACTACACCTCTCTATAATATGCAGAATATCAAAAGAACTTTCTATCTTATCTTGAAAATAGTTTGAAAACCATATGCTATATCCTCCTAACCAAAAGAAACTGAAGCCTCTCTAGGACTCAAAAATTCTGGAACCCTTACAATAGAGAAAATAAATAGATTTATAGAACCTCAGGATATTGAAGAAAAGTGCCCTAGGGTTATGAAAATTTTGATTTAAAACCATAAAACACCCCCTCATCATAAATGCATTCAGTTTTTATGCAAACAACACCCTATGACTGCGGCAATACATCCTAGAAAATAAATTTTATCTCTCTGCTCTTGCGCAAAATGGGACATAGAGCCATTGCTTTAAAACCCTCTGAAAGCAATTTAAAAATTAGTTGCAATGGCTATTCTTGGTGTGGAAACCAGTATCAGCGGCTCTGATTAATCCTTTTCACAACTTTAAAACATGACCATTGATCTCATTTAAGTTACATAGGCATGAAGATTAGATTTGGACACACATCACCTCGTCGCGATGCCCCAATGAGTAACTAACTTCATCTTTCTGATCCAAGCATCGCACACACCATCAGATGAAAATAATCTATTTGTGCATTATCTTTACTTTAAGTCTTAGATCTAGCTTTCCATATGTCAACCTATCAAGTTGCCTTGATGGTTAAACATATATCATCATCTTCTTTAAGGCATAACACCAACCACTGGATAAGAAAGATCAGACCATTCCTTAACTACTTTAGTAACCCAAAAACCCTAGTGCCACTAACCTCCTCATGGTGCAAGGGCACAAAAACTTAAGGAATAACACTCATGCATCTTGAAGATCAAGGCAAAGTGCCCACCATTGGGTTTTCCTCTGATATGTCAAAACCTTCTTTAACTTGCCTTTAACCTGAGCATCTCAATCCATTTGTATCACTGTGTATAGTCAGAAAATGGAAGAACTTCCATGGTAGACTAGTTTACCCTTGTGAGTAAGTGGTTTGGGGTCATGTCAAGCACCTTGAATGGGTTCCGGATTTAGATCTGGCTTTCCCCATGTTCTGCCCCAATTTCCACCTCTTTCTAGCTAGTTTTTGGCATTCTGGACTGCAGATTTGAGATCTTTGACCTCAGGGTGAAGGTCAACCTTTTAGGTCTATGTTGACCTCAACCCTGACCTAGGTCAAGGTTGACCTCACCCCTGACCTAGGTCAAGGTTGACCTCAACCTTGACCCAGGGTCCAAATTTCAGGATCTCACAGTTTTCTGATGTCGGTCTTTGAAAAAGTTAATTCCCACTTCCAAGTTGGTTGTTTCAGGTTCTGAAGCAGTGATTCCTAAATTATATTTAATATAGGTCCTCTCCTAGGTGTAAAGGCTTTAATGGGAATTTAATTATCCTATGTCAGCCTCCTTAGAATATTGTGCCCTAATTTCATATAAAAGGAAGTTTTCTCCTCTCATTTTCTCTAAGTGATATTGAGAAATTAAGACTCTCTAACCACAAGCAATCAAGCAAGAAGCTCTTCTAAGTCCTTTATCCAAGCCTATGTGACAAGCATTATCAAGTGAAGTTCAAGCAAGCTAAGGAGAAAGATTTGAAGTAAGCATCTATCCATCATCAAACATTCACGCATTCATCAAAGAGATCCATGGGAGGCCATTGAAGGATTCAAGCTACATAGTGCCCTTTCGGTGATCTCTCCATCCACCTTCTTCCAATCCTCTTCATACTCAAGAACCCATTCAAGATTTAGTGTTGGAGATCTACAAGAAATTGATTAAAGACCTCCCATATTCTAAATTCTAGATCCATTGGTGCATATTTACTTGTGGATTTTAGGATTCAAACCCTCCACAAGCACTTTTACAAGCAAGGTGAATTTATGCATTTACTTTGTTTACTTTTGCAATTTCAATTATATATTTGAGGTTAATTCCAAAACTGGGGTTTGACCAAGGTGAACTTGTTGCCCCCAACAAAAAAATCTCTTTTTCTTGCAGGTACAGGTTTAGGATTCTGGATTTGAACTCAGATGTGGATACCCTTTTTAGCGAACTACCGGGATCCGCGAACATATTTTCTGTTGGACCTATGCAAGTCAGGGTTGAGATTATTGGGTCAGGGGTGACATTTGTGGGTCAAGGTCAACCTTTTTCATAAGAAGAGGTTAGATCGGAAAAATATTTTTGGGTTTTTTTCATCTCTGCGTTTCTATTCCGGATCATACTTTATATTTTCCAGAAATAGAGTACAGACTTCATAAAACAACATTCTTTGATCTGCAATTCTTTAAGGTTGGTAGTTCCTCTCATCCTTTTCAATTACTATTATATATCATATCTCCTTAATCATAAAATAGAATTTAAGATCTTCTTCTTTTTTCTCATTTCCAAATGGTTGATTCATTTGTGCATTGATCCTTCTTTAGGGTTAATCAATTTGGATCTTTCATTTGTGCATTTGGGGATAAAAGAGGAACATTTTATCTTCCTTCTCCCTATATTCTTAATCACATTCAAAAAAAAATTTAAATGTAAAGGTTAAGTAAATACAACACACACAAAGAATTATATTTTAAATCAATTTTCTTCCTTTACATTTTGGTGAACCCGTGATAGACAACTCTTTCTTTTTGGTGTTAGAATTAAATGTTTATGCTAGATCTTTCATGTTCTTTCAATCAAATTTAAAATTAATAAATCAAAATATTATGTTAGTTCATTTTCATTGCATTGGTGTATGAGCTTTACCACTTCTAGTCCTCTTTATAGTATCCTGGTTAGAAGAAGTTGTAGACTTATGGGTTCCTTTGATCCTGAGTCTTCCTCTCCTTTCCTTAGGATCTCGGATGATAATTTGATAAATCATGATTCCAATTCTTCTATGGAGCATAACTCTTCTCACTCATCTCATGATGAGGATGAGTCCTTTAGAGTTCCTCCTCAACAAGTGCAAAAACTCTCAACCAAACTTGATAAAATGGGAAATTGGCTTATCCAAGAAAACCATAATCAAGATTCCATCCAAGCCATAGAGGCTCTTGAGAAATTCCTCTGTGATAATGATCAAGGTGTTAACTTCATGCATGTTCTTACTCATCTTGTGGATTCAAATGTTAAACCTTTAGCTCAAGAGGCTCAAGAGTTTGGATATACACCTCCTATCACTATTCAAGGACCTTCTTCCATTCCTAGCATTCCTACTTATACTCCTCCTTGGATGACTACATCTCTCCCAATTTCATCTATTCCTGTGAGTGCTACACCAGTATCTTTACCTACCTCACAACCTTCATATAATAGCATACCTTTTACTTATACTAATCCCCTTCCAACTGTGGTTTCAAATGTTCCACTGGTTGTGTCTTCTATTCTTGTTGCTTCCTACACTTTTCCTAGTGTTCCTAACATTTCTATGCCACCTGTTTCCTCTAATGATTCCACAATTATTAGTTTGGCTCAAACTATGTCATTTTTACAACAACAACTTGCATCCTTAACCCAATCCAATTTTAGCATTCCTACATGTGTCATGAGTAGTCCTTTATACTTAGACATCATTCGTGCTACTATCCCTCAACAAGCTGACATGCCTCATCTTGAGAATTACAATGGTAAAGGCAATCCTATCACTCATGTTAGAACATTTCAAATCCTTTGTAGTGACTATGGTCATGACTATAGGATTTTAGCTAAATTATTTGCTAGAACTTTTCATGATAAGGCTTTGCAATGGAATTGTTCTTTACCTCTGTATTCAATTGATTCTTTTCCTAAAATTGCTAATACCTTTATCCAACAATTTCAAAATAACATTGGTCCACAAGTTTCCTTAACTGATTTAATGCATTATAAACAAAATATGAAGGAAAAGTTGACCGATTTCATTGGTAGATTTAAGCATTTGTACGCTCAGATTTCCTATCTTGTTCTTGATATTGATATTCAACACATGTTTATTTCAAATTTATAAAAGGATATTAAATATAATATTTTTCTTACTGAATTTACCTCTTTTCAACAACTTTGTGCAACACTTCACCATTATCAGTTACAAGTGAGTCAATTTGAGAGCAACACTCCAATGGCTCTAGTTCACATTGATAAGAGTGACAATGCTCCTAATCCTAATAAGTTTCATAAACCTAACAACTATGTCAAGATTAAGACGAATGCGGTTGTTGATCAAGTTGTTGTTACATCCAATAATGCCACTTCTGCATCCACTGCTTTTCGTATGAATCGTACATTTACTCCTCTCTCTGAAACTTTGCATTCTATAATGAGTAGGTTGTTAAGTGCTAATATGATTACCTTGCCTCCTATTCAACCTCTTCTCCCTACCATGATAGCATCCAAATCCTTTGATTCTAAATATTTCTGTCAATACCATCGCCAGAATGGTCATGATACTAAAAAATGTTATTCTCTAAAGCATAAAATTCAAGATTTAATTGATTCTAAGGATTTGTCTGTTGATAATTTTTATGGTAGTGGGAATAAATCTGTTTCTCCTTCTAATCAAAACCTTCAAATCTATACGAATCCTTTACCTACACATGATACTAATACCATAGCTCAATCATCTTCTATGGATATTGTTTATGATTCAAAGATGGATGATCTTAATCACATTGTTAATCATGTGGAGTGTGTTGTTTCATCTCAACCTACTTTTCAAGAACCTTCACCTCTACTTCAACTTCCAGTTCCACCTAAACCTCAAAAATGAAGTAAGGATAAGTGACCTAGGGAACTTTTAATCACCTTTGATGATTCTAAAATGATTAAAGCTCATGATGGTCCCCTTTATATCTATGCTAGGATTTCTAAGATACCTGATCGTGGTTTTCTTATTGATCCCACATCTTTAATAAATGTCATCACTTAGGAAAATCTTTTTATGAAAAACTTACAATGTGATTGCTATGATCCATCTGATGCATTGATCCAAACTTGTAATGGTTTTCTTTATCCTGCACTTGGTTCTATCAACTTACCTGTTGAGCTTTGTGGTAAAGTTGTAGATACTACCTTCCTTGTTATTCCTACTTCTGATCAATTTCAAATCAAATTTGGTTTACCTTGTATAATTGATATGCATGTTATTTCTTCTCCTACTCATAAATTTCTTAAGTTAATTCATAATGGAGAAGTCAAAATGATTAATCATAGTTTGTATCAACCTTCTAGGCCTAGAGATTGTCCTACTCTTGATTTCTTCTGGCCTTCATTACCTAACTCATGTCCTCCTCACCCTGATCATCTCTTTTGCTCATACCAAGCTTACAAACATTGCAAAATTGCTGAGTTAAGCATGCCTCAAATAGATCTTAACCATGGTCTTTTTCCTACTCCTTCCATACATCCTTTAGCCATTACTTCTAATTCTAATAATTAAACTTCTATTTTTCATTACAACCCATTGAGAATCCTCCTATAGAACCTGTGAAGGAATCTATGGTCATTCCTCCTAGTTCTCAAAATATGGTAAGCAAAGAAAAATGCAATAAATCTGGTAATGAACGTCATAAGAAGCATAGATCTAATGCTAGGGCCCGTTATTCTCTTCTTCAAAACTCTTTACCTACTTTTGACCAACCTATGCCTGATGTGTCGAAAGTAGTCAATATTCATAATGACATTAAGATGAATGAGTATGATGATCCTATTCGCATCTTAGATCCCATTTTAATTAATCTTGATGAGGAGGATAATTTAGATGATCCTATTGATCTTAGTGATGAATATGAGACCATTGATCTTGACACTGACTTACCTCATACGCTTTCAACTCAATTGACAATTACACCTAGTATCAAGCAATGCAATTCTCAAGAGGATCCTTGTTTGGAACTGGCTATCACTCCTACTATATTGGATATAGTCCCTCTTGCGAGTTTCCCACCTTTCCTAGCTGATATAATCTAGGATAGGGAGAGTAGGCAATGCGCCTGATTGGCCTATCCTTCATGATAGCCCTTTTTGTGTTTGCATGTTGTATTGTGCTTCTCCCGTAATGTGTTTGCTAAATATTTGTTAGATTCTTTTATACGACCCTTGTTACTTTGTTGGTGCAAGGTGATAAAAGACTCAAACCTATCATACAATTCCTCTATATGTATCTTTATTCTTCAATATGTTGCTCTTATGTTATGTTGTACTTGTGTTATTGTTTGTAAATGTTTCCCTTGTATAGTCTACTTGGATCTGCGACATGGTAGCACTGATTCTTTTTCGTCTCCAGGTTGTGGTCTAAAAAAATTCTTCTTCGTAACTCTTAAGTTTTCTTTCCTCCATTGTGATTGTAGTTCTACTTTCTTTGGGGACTGATGTCAATTCATTAGTAATAATATCATATCTACATATGTACATGTTATCTTATGATCATATTGACCGCACAGTAGGTAGATCCCTTTTGTTTTCTTGTGTATGTTTATGTTTTATTTCCCTTGGTTCGTCTTCGTTTGGGGGCATCTCGTAGTGGAAACGTAATCCGTAGAGTTGCTTATATTTCTGTTAAAACCATTGCTCCTGTGAAAGTGTTATCAATGAATTTAACATGGGGGCATACGCTCTACTCACTTTTTGTACACACACGCATGTTCAAAATATTTTCAAATACTTAAAAAAAAATTTCCCTTTATGGATTAAAAACTAACCCTTAAAGCATGGACATTTTACATTTTATTTTACTTTTTAGGATCTCTTGATCCCTCCAATTTAAATTTACATGGATCTCTTGATCCCTCCATTTTTTCAATGTTTTGATCCCTTAAGGTTGGAAGGTTTCGTTAAGAATGGATCTCCCTGATGGTTTGACTAGTGAGTAGCCATATTCACTAGGCGGTTCAACTCCATCTTTCCATTTACGCTGTTTACTTGTGTGGTTTACAATGGGACATAAGTTCTCATTGGGAAAGATAATCACACACACACTCTCTCTCTCTTTCCTTAACTAGTGATGTCTCTCTTATTGTGATCTTAGGGTTGATAAATACTTAAGTCCCTTGGGGGCTTGAGGATTTCTTTGTCCCTTTTTATTCCAATAAGATTGTCTATTCTTTATGATCTCCTTTACCAAGAGTTTGTGTTGAGTCCATACTCTTGCTAAAGTGGGGGCTAAATGTATAGTCAGAAAATGGAAGCACTTCCATGGTAGACTAGTTTAGCCTTCCAAGTAAGTGGTTTAAGGTCATGTCAAGTGCCTTGAATGGGTTCCTAATTTAGACCTGGCTTTCCCCGCGTTCTGCCCCAATTTCCACCTCTTTCTAGCCAATTTTTGGCATTCTAGACTGCAGAGTTGAGATCTTTGACCTTAGGGTCAAGGTCAAACTTTTATCTCTATGTCAACCTTGACCCTGACATAGGTCAAGGTCAACCTCACCCCTGACCTAGGTTAAGATTGACCTTGACCTTGACCCAGGGTCCAGATTCCAGGATCTCACAATTTTTGGATGTCGATCTTTGAAAAAGTTAATTCCCACTTCCGGGTCAATTGTTTTAGGTTCTGAAGTGATGATTCCTAAATTATATTTAATATAGGTCCTATGATAGGTCTAAAGGATTTAATGGGAATTTAATTCTCCTATGTCAGCCTCCTTAGAATATTGTGCCCTAATTTCATATAAAATAAAGTTTTCTCCTCTCATTTTCTCTAGGTGATATTGAGAAACTAAGACTCTCTAACCATAAGAAATCTTGAGCAAGAAGCTCTTCTAATTCCTTTATCCAAGCCTAAGTGAGAAGCACTATCAAGTGAATTTCAAGCAAGTTAAGGAGAAATATTTTAAGCAAGCATCTATCCATCATCAAGCATTCAAGCATTCATCAAAGAGATCCATGGGAGGCCATTGAAGGATTCAAGCTACATAGTGCCCTTTTGGTGATCTCTCCATCCACCTTCTTCCAAGCCTCTTCATACTCAAGAACCCATTCAAGATTTGGTGTTGGAGATATACATGTAATTGATTGAATACCTCCTACATTCTAAATTCTAGATCCATTGGTGCATACTTACTTGTGGATTTAAGGATTTGAATCCTCCACAAGGACTTTTACAAGCAAGGTGAATTTATGCATTTACTTTGTTTACTTCTACAATTTCAATTATATATTTGAGGTTAATTCCAAAACTAGGGTTTGACCAAGGCAAACCCCTCCCCCCCAACAAACAAATCTCTTTTTCTTGAAGGTACAGGTTGAGGATTATGGATTTGAACTCAGATCTAGATACCCTTTTTAGTGAGCTATCAAGATCCGTGAATAGATTTTCTGTCGGACTTGTGCAGGTCATGGTTGAGATTATTGGGTTAGGGGTGACATTTGTGGGTCAAGGTTGACCTTTTTCATAAGACGGTGTCAGATTGGAAAAATATTTCTGGGTTTTGTTCGTCTCTACATTTCTATTCCAGATCATACTTTAGATTTTCCAGAAATAAAGTACAAACTTCATAAAACAACATTCTTTGATCTACAATTCTTTAAGGTTGGTACTTCCTCTCATCCTTTTCAATTACTATTATATATCATATCTCCTTAATCATAAAACATAATTTAAGATCTTCTTCCTTTTTCTCATTTCCAAATAGTTGATTCATTTGTGCATTGATCCTTCTTTAGGGTTAATCAATTTGGATCTTTCATTTGATCATTTGGGGATAAAAGAGGAATATCTTATCTTCCTTCCCGCTATATGCTTAATCACATTACAATATCACATTCAAAACAATAATTAAATGTAAAGGTTAAGGAAAATATTTTAAATCAATTTTCTTCCTTTACACGTTGAATCACTATATCCTATCTTAACTATGGTCTGATCATGAGATTCAAAGATAAAGGCTCTCTCTAAATCTCTGAACACTTGTCTTGACCCATGGTTTATCTAGAGATTGAGTGAAAACTGCACATCTTGATCTTAATCAATGGTCCATGCCAAATCTCTAAAGATTTTTCCTAACCCCAAGCCTATTTTGAGATTCAACAACAAAGCATATCTCGTGATCACTGAATGATTTCCTTATTTCTAGTTTGGTCTCAAGATTTAGAGATAAAGGCTATCTTTGAATCATTGGATAAATGACTTAACTTGGCTTAAATTGTGAAATCCAGCAACAACCCTATGATCAAATCAATATCAACAGCCCTCGCAAAATCTCCAAATTTTTTGAGACTTAATTGCATCATCATGAGATTTAGCGCCAACACACAAAATATCGAGTCTAACCTTGTCACCAAATCTCTAGATTCTAAGAAGTTAACCGCCAATATTAAGAGATCAGGAGATAACCATCATGCCAAGTCATTGAATGAAAAGAGCATATTCCCTTCCCTTTTGAGATTAAGAGATAAACTGCCCTGCTAAGTCTCCAGACCATAGAGAATATTCGATCTTGATTGCGAGATCAAGAGACAAGACCTAGGATTAAAAAAAAAAAAAAAAGGACTCGGCGAGGAAACATGACAAAAGGCACATGAGGTTAAAAGACTGAAGTGATATTAAAAAATTAACTCGAAATATAACAAGCCACAAAGACTTAGGGTTTTTCAAACATGCCAAGGTTTTTTAGTGCCTAAGGGAAAATAAGACATTGGAACCAGGCCTAGAACACTCAGAAAAATGCCATGAAGACATCATTGAAGCCAAATTTTTAATAGACCTAACAGTAATAACAATGGAAATGAGAGACATGGTCATAGGAGACAACCAAATTATGGAGGAATTCATAATCATTGCAATCAAATACAATATAACTTTGGCAATGGTGGCCAAACCAATAGAGGATAGAACACTTGAAATTTAAATCACTAGAAACATGGGGCAAGAATAAACAATATTGGTGGACATAATCCTTGATTAAGGGCACCCATGGTGATTGAAAGATATAGACAATTGGATTTCAGTGGGATAGCTTGTTACCAAATCCTATACAAAATGAGTTGAGGATAGTTATTCCAAAATTTACTAGTAATGAAATACAATCTACTAAACAACATTTGATAAATCTGAAAAAATGTCATTGAAGAGTTTGAGATGCATCATGAAGAAATGTTCATGAATTTTTTTGTATATTCTTTAACTGAAGATGTTGGTGAGTGGTATAGAAGATTACTAGATGGATCAACTTATAGTTGGTAGGATTTTATAACACATTTCATTGAGTAGTTTGGGGATCATAATGACAAATCTTTTGTGTCTCATGAATTAACTAGTATAAAGAAGAATTTCAATGAGTCAGCGGAAAAATTTAAGAAAAGGTTCAATAAGGTGCTAAATAGAATACAAGGGATGTAAGGCCTGTTTATTCTTTCTTGATTGATTTTTACTTAAGTGCATTTGACAGTAAGACTTGTTATGAAATCAAATCTCATAGGCCAACAAGCTTTCAAAACCACCACTACTATGGAGAATGAGTAGGAGGGATGAACCTAAGTTTTATAATCCTAAGACTCCTAAAAAGGATGTTTTGAAAGAAATAATGGACATGCTAAAGGATTTAAAGGGATAATAGACTAGAAATGATAGGCCGCCATTATACAAAAATGACAGGTTTAGATTGCATGATATGCCCTACAACACAAATTGGAAATAGGGTAAGCCTGAAAAGAAAAATAATAATAAAGAGAATCTTGATTCTTTGAGGAGAAGTAGCCATATGGTGGAAGATGACCCATGTTGTGATGCCTATACATTTCCAAATGAAAATGAGAAATGTGTTATTGCTCAAAGTTTGTTAGAGGATGAAGACCGGGATGGTGATCAACAACCCACTAGGAATTTTGTTTTAACTAATACATTATAGGGAAGAGATGACTATAGTTCTTCTGATGACGAGAAAATTTCAAACATTGATCTTAAAGGAACAAATCAATAATACAACATACGATGGGTATTTTATGATGATGAAGATGTCCCAACCTTAAGAAAATGAAGTGATGAGGAAAAGAAAGCATATACCATAGCAAAGGCTAGAAGTGACTACAAATTTAGGAATAGGATAGTCAATGTGGATCAAGAAGAGCCTGTAGGTATATTTGGAAAGGTACCTACACAAAACAACAACATGGTAAATACTCTCAAAAAGGGAAAAGAGGATCCTCTGAAGCTAACTCAACAGGTAGAACAAACTAAAGCTCCAAAATTAACAAAACATGTGGACAAGAAAATGTCTATTAAGAAAATTTAAAATTGTAATTATTTTATGTCTCAAGTGTTATATCAAGTAAAAATTTTCATCCCTCTACTTGTAATAATGAAATTCCCTGATTATAGGAATGAAAATTGAAAAATATTATCTAATGTGGGTGAAGTATTTAAAGAAGATCCTAAGCATAAGAAAGTTTTTGAGGATCCACTTGTAGTATACTTGGGTACATCTGTTACAAAAATCTAACTTAGGTAGATCCTTTTTACCTTATGCTTCTAATTAACAAGAAACTGGTCAAGAATTGTATGATTGACTCATGGGTAACAATAAATATTATGTCAACTGAGGTCATGAGGGAGCTTCAAATGAATGTTGAAATCACATACGGAAAGTGTTATGCTATGGACAACAGATCTGTGCCTCTTGTAGGAATCATGCAAAATGTGGAATTCAAGTTGCTAGCTTGTCCTGATGCATCATACAACACTGATATCATAGTGGTGGAAGTACATGAAAATTATGGAATTCTCTTATCTAGACAATGGTCAAATCTAGTGGGTTGACATGTCCAACTAGAGAGCCATTTGAAAGACACATTCATTTTGGGTTCTCACCAGTAGAAGAGTCACACATAAATTCTTAAAATGAGATGCAAATACAATTTCTCATGGAAGAGAACTTAAAAATATACAAAATTCTTGACTCTTTCTCAGTATATAACTTAGTATTTCTCCAGTAGAGACACCATTTTGTTGGTGACTCAGATGGGCTAACTCAACTGGGAAATTTTTTGACAAATTATACCAAAGATTCTAGGATAGATGAATTTTTTTTACACATCTACTCCCCAGAAAAGTTGCCATTCTATTGGTTTCCCCGATTGATTATTCAAGAAAACCTAAAGATTAGCCTTCTCTTATTATTTGGTATCTTGGGTCAGTGGCCAATTAACAAGAATCAATCACAAGATTGAATCTCCAACACTTCATGCTCTGCAGGACCTAGGAGTGACCCTTAGATACAATATGTGAATGAGATGCCAGGTGCAGCTTGGTATTGCATATTAATGCAGATTTCACTTCCAAGATTAATGCAATAGAGTATACATTAACAATATACAGAGTCAACTCAGCTCTAATTTATTATAATTTCATTACGGGATGGAAAATTTAAATTAAATATACCTAAAGGAAAGAAAAGTAAAACTATCTAAATTATTTTAGTCACTAATAATAACTTAGGTAGTCATGCACAGATCAATGAATTATTTGGGTTATAGAGTTAAATGCTAGGTCATATCAAATTCCCACAAAAATTCAAGGCAAGAATCATTAATATTATAGTATGCTAATTCTTGGAATAAAAACATCCATCTTATATTGGCTTGAAACTCTTACTTAAGCATCCATGTCATATGCATTAATTGCTATTGTTTATACATAACATTTTGAATGCATCCTTAAAGGAGAAAAGATGGATGAACAACACAAACTACATTCAGAAAAATGTAAAGATGAATTCAAACAAACCCTTAGTTTATTAGATTCAAACAATTGATGTACTTTTTATGGATAAAATTTGTCACTAGTTATGATACTCTACATGCAATGAAACACCTATGTTTATCAAAATAAAATACAATTATATTTGAGCCCCTTCTCATAGAACCTAGGATTTTCATATGTACATGCTAATTCTACCTAGATTTTCAGCACCCTATTATTCAACCTTGGAATCCCTTTTATAAGAAATAAGGGATGCTACAAGATACATGCCAACAACCCTAAAATCATGTTTAACCACTGCTGGTTATTTGAAGAGGTGTGTTGTCCATGAGGAATGATTTTCTTCTAGACTTTGCTTTTAGTGTAGTTATTTCATTGTCTCGTCGGTGTTCCCCAAGCTAAAGAAACTTAGTGAAGCTACAAAATATATGAGCCATGCCACCATCGCACCTAGATGGTCAGTATTATAGAGGAGTAACAAATACAAGATTTTTGATCTTATACCCCCAAGGGAATACCATGGGTTGTAGCTTCTCATTTTCTTCCTTCATTATTGGAAGGGTTTCAAATGAGTCTCAGAGAGTGTTGAATATTTGTGAGCTCTCACTTATTGGTCATTCAAGTAGGCCTTCTGATGCAATATTTTATGAAAGGAAGATGAAGGGATGGAAAATAGAGATAATTATCATTTGCAAGAGGTAGATAGAGCTTACTCTTGGACTTGAAGGTTTTGATATCTTTGTAGTCACCATAAGACCTTTTGATACCTTTGTAGCCACAAACAAAACCATCCTCCTGCTTGTGGCTATGGTATTTTTATATCTTCTGCAATAACAACATCAACAACAACCACACCTCTTCTTTCATAGACAACTCCATACTAACGACAGAGTAGAACACATAAATTTTGAATGCAAATATATAACCCCACAAGGTATTTATCTTTTTCCTTTCAAAACTTTACCCTTCGTATTTTTCAAACTTGCTAATTATGGAAACAACATGTAGTTATTTCATATGTAACATGTATTAAACTGATCATGTGAAAAATATTTCATAGTTGCTAAAATATCTGCTATAACAAAGCCCAATCTAATACTCAAAATCTATTTGGGCCCTCTACAAATTTGTTCTATAAGTTTCATTTCATAGTTGGGATTCTCAATCCTTCATGGTTCCTTTAAGATGAATTACAAAATTTCCTTGACTTTAACCATTTGGAAATACATTCTTATGTTGCACCACATGTCATCATCTGATAGGCTTGACCACCCATGGAGCACATCAGAGATACATATCTACATCTACTCCTCTTCTGCCAATCCTAATAGTCATGGTTCATGGTTGTGGGAACATGGGGTCTTATATATCTTTATTATAACAAGAACCCCATGTTTCTGTCACTTATTCAACTGCTTCCATCTTCCTCTCACAAAAATGAGGTGATTTCTTTCCTTCTCACTTCTGGATTATGAGAACATTATGCTTCTACGAACCTCTTTTCATATTTGATAAAAACCATGCACAAATGTGGGGTTCACATTATCTCATAGGCCTTTTACACCATATCTCATGTTTCTTCTACATTCTTCCCCAACTTGTTGTGCATAGTATGAAAACTTGAGGTGTGCCCTTTCCTTTTTTTTTGACAATAGCATATGAAAACCCCATGTTTTTGTGCCTATCTTTTCTTTGTTATCTCACGTTTGGAGGAAACATGAGGTACCACTTCCTTTTCTATGTCAAGTTCATTTTTATGTGACCTTGTCCCTCTGTGGAATTTCTACACTCTTTCAACCAACTAGAGTGGAAAGTTGGGGCCTGGTGCTTTCTAATTTTCCCTTTGTGCTTTATCAAACCCCTCTCTTTTGCGACCCTTTCCTTTCACTAAATGATACTTCAGTGAAAACCTGAGGAAAAATAGTATCCATTTTCATATATGAACCCACATTTCTATGGCCTTCTTTAAAACATTAAAGGTAGTCTGGCATGGACATGGGGTAGGTCCTTCCTGCCAAGGGGAATTCAACTAATTTTTCCAATTATGAAATATGAAGATAATTTTACCTAGGAGAGAAAGGGATAATGTTAACCCTAACATGAGAGAATGTAAACACTTTGTCCTTTTTGTACCCTAAGGGAACTAATGTCATCTTTTCACACATACTTTACCTTACACAATTTGCAGATTCACATAAGTAATGAGGGATAAAACTATTAGTCCTAACACAATGTACCAAAATACAAGGTCATACTAATTAATTAAGACAAATGCAAAGCATTATTCTAGGCTTCTACTAGATCATTTCTCCACACACATATTATTCAATGATCAAAACTCTTTGATTTGTCATAAACATCAATATAAAATCCATGCTTCCAATCCACATCTTAACAATGTCATGATTCTAATCCTCATCTCAACAATTACCTGCTTCTAATCCTTCTAACGCAAGGAGGGTAGGAAGACTAGGGCCCAAGGAACTCTCAGCTATCCAGACCAACTTGCACAAAAAATTCAAATCAACAACACAGAAAGGGAGAGAATAAACAACATAACTTTACATTATTTCATCAAACATCATACATGTCAGGCTGAAAGGTCTTCTCAGTTTCGGCCATATACATTCAGATCTTTGATAGAATAATCTTCATACATGTGACGTCATAGACCTGTGATCTAAATCTACTAACACCTAATCTTCTATTCCAAATTGATGCCCTAATCTAAGAAAAGAAAGCCAAATATATACAAGAGTCCACCAAAGAGGTTGACACTAAGGTCCTAAAGATCCAACATAGGAAACAACAAAGACCTAGATTTAGGTCCACACACATCCCAATGAGAGATCCCAACATTAATTATGCTAAAAAAATTAAATGCAGAATTTGGCTAGAAGATCCAACATCAAAATACACAACTCGGTGAGAAAGCCAACCAAGGATAGAGACTAGTCGGTGAAAACCCATTAAGTAGTCAAAATGACCACCGAGACTCGTCAGTAAAACACACCACCGCGTAGTCAAAAAGACCACTGAGACCTATCGGTAAAGCATGAAAAAAAAATTTAGAGAACAAACAATTCTTCAAGCGAGAAAACAAAGGTAGTTACCGAGCACTTTACCGAACAGTCTCTAACAAGCTATCGAACAAAAAAAAAACATATTTTTGGTTGATACAGGATTGCCAATAACCTAAGATTCTCCTGCATCAAACACCTCAGGTTAAAAGAAATGATTCTTCAAATCATGAGTCACGTACAACCTGAATTGAATCCAACTCAGATTGAGAAATTCAAGATGAGTCCTCAATCGGTCTGTTCTTCCATTTTTCCAGATATTCCATGTAATCCCTTTCTCTTGTACTTCTGCCAACTCTCTATTTCAAAATCTTCTCAACTTCCTCTATCTTTTTCTTAGGATAATTACTTGGTACTGTCACTTCTTCATCAGGTTCATGATACTCATACAAATCTAAAATACTGAATATAGGTGATATATCCATGTCATCGGGCAGTTCTACTTCATAAGCATTTCCACTCTCAAATCTTCTCAACATTTTGCAAGGACCAAATTTTGTCATTTTCAATTTATCATATGTTCCAATATGAAATATGCCTTTCTTCATATGAATCATAATTGTATCACCAAATTCAAAATTTTGATGTCTCCTTGATCTATCTGCACTGTCCTTGTATTTCTAGTTACTTTGCTCCAACTTATGTTTCACTTCCTCATGCAATTTCTTCATAAACTCAACAAATATTTCTCCTTCATCACTCTTCTTCTCTTCTCCAACAATATCTCTCAAGTCTGATATACCTCACAGTTGTGTGCCATTAACAATCTCAAAAGGTGTCTTTCTAGTACTTCTATTTACTAAATTATTATATGCAAACTCTGCTTGTGCCAATATCAAATCCCAATTACACGGTGTGTCTCCAACTAAGTATCTTAATAAGTTACCCAAACTTTGGTTTACAACCTCTATTTATCCATCAGTCTATGGATGAAATGTAGAAATATACTTCAACTTGGTGTCCAACTTCTTCCAAAGTGTTTTCCAAAAATAGATGACAAACTTACTGTCTCGGTTAGAGATGATACTCCTCGATAATCCATGCAATCTGACAATCTCCTTAAAGAAAATGTCTGCTATATGTAAAGCATCTGATGTTTTTCTACATGGTATGAAATGTGTCATGTTAGAGAATCTATCCACAATAACAAATATGGAGTCATTACCTCTTTCTATCCTCTGTAAGCCAAGAAAAAAATCCATGTTGATATCACTCCAAGGTTTCTTAGGAACATAAATTGATGTATACAATCCAGTATTCTAACTTACTCCTTTTTCAACTTGACAAAATCCACAAATTTTCACAAATTTCTAAACATCCTTATACAACTAAGGCCAAAAATACCTTTCCTTAAGAAAACTTAATGTTTTATCAATACCAAAGTGTCTAGCCAAACCAATACTATGTTTTTCCTTTATCAAATTAGTTCTCATTGATCCTCTCGGTATGCATGACTAAATATCTTTGAACAACATATCTTCTTGAATGAAATAGTATTCATACTTACTCAGTTTATTTGGAATAGGAACCCTGCACACTCTCGACTACTTAGAAAATTCAAGATCATTTCCATACAAATGCTTCATGTCATCAAAACCAAGAACCTCAATTCTGATTTCAGTCAACAAAGATCTTCTTCTACCCAATGCATCAACAACTCAGTTAGAAACTCCACTCTTATTCTTTATCACAAATGTGAAACTCTACAAATACTCTACCCATTTCATGTGTCTTTGGTTCAACTTAATCTGACTACCCAAATACTGTAAAGCCTTATAATCAGTATACAACACAAATTCATTCGGCATCAAATAATGTCTCAATTTCTTCAGAGCTTGAACAATAGCATAGAATTATTCATCATAGATAGAATATCTCCTTTTATAAGCATTCAAATTTTCACTAAAGAAAAAAATAGGTTTAGCTTCTTGAGTCAACATAGCTCCTATTGCACTTCCACTTGTATCACATTCAAATTAAAATACCTTATTGAAATCAGGTAAGGCTAATACAGGAAATTCAGCACCCTTCTACTTCAAAGTCTCAAAACTCTTATCAACTCCACGTGTCCATTTGAATTCACTTTTGTCTCCTCTCATTGTCTTATTCATAGCATTACAAATAGAACTGAAATTTCTGATAAACTTCCTCTAAAAACTTGTCAATCCATGAAATGATCTTACCTCACTGACAATCTTAGGTGTAGGCCAACTAATTATAGCTTCAACATTCTCAGGATCCCTCTTCAAACTGTCTGTTGAAATAACAAAACCTAAATACACAAGTTCCTCTTGCATGAAGGAACACTTTTTCAAATTCATCAGCAACTTTTCCTCTTTCAATCTCTGCAATTCTTGTCTTATATGCATCAAAGTCTCTTCTCTAATCTTACTGAATATTAGAATAGCATCCAAGTATACAATCACATATTTATTCAATAATTTCTTCAAAACCTCATTCATTAACCTCATAAATGTACTCAGTGCATTAGTTAAACCAAAGGGCATAACCAACCACTCATACAAACCTTCTTTTGTCTTGAAAGCAGACTTCCATTCACCAAATTCTCTAATTATGATCTGATGATATCCACTATTCAAATCAATTTTGGTAAAATAATTTTCTCCACTCAAACAATCCATTATATCATCCATCCTCGATATAGGAAACCTATACTTAACTGTGATCTTATTGATTGCTCTTGAATCACTGCACATTCGTCATTCTCCATTCTTCTTAGGTGCCAATATAGATGTTACTACACATGGACTCAATTTTTTTGTGATTAAACCCATTTTCAACAACTCATGAGCTTGTTGAATATACTGTCATCTGATGGTGAGCGAGAGAGAGAGCGGAGCGGGTGACCAACAACCGACATTAGAAGGCACTAATTTGAATCTGGCTTTGGGCAGGAAACCTTCTTGCTCAGGACAGAGTGATCAAAGTACCTACCAGGGCTAGGGTATCGACCAAGGTACCGAGGATGCGACATGCGAAGGGGTCCCACAGATTCGGCAGCCAGATCCAGGAGGAAATAATGGGTCTGCACCTGAAAATAGAGAGATGGGTGTGGCTAGGGTGCCACTGGGGTGGTGGACTAATCTTTTCAGAGTCAAACCCTCTGGTAAGTCTCCTGTCCCAAATATCAAGCTTGTTTCAAACAAAGATAAAGGGATCTATTCTTTAGAACTGCCCTCTAAGCTTATAGATCATAATATTATGAGCATGGCTGCTACTCTGGTGGGTAAGTTCATTGGATCCAGACCCAATATTGAAATAGTTAGAACCTTTGTTAAAAACAAATGGGATATTAAAGGTCAGGTTGCGGTTACGACAATGGAAAAAGGATTCATGTCTTTTGAGTTTTCTTGTCAAGAGGACCTGTCCAAAATCCTCTGTGTTGGGAATTGGTCAGTAGGAAGATCTACCCTTATTCTACAAAAATGGACCTCTAATCTGGATCTCAACAAGGATTTTCTAACCCAAGCTCCTATTTGGGCGTGACTTCCTGAGTTGCCTCTGGAGTATTGGCATGAGGATGTTTTTGAGGGTATTGCCAGATCCTTCAGGGAGCTGCTATCTATTGACCCTGTTATAGCAGAAAAGAAGCGACTCACTTATGCGAGGATTTTCATTGGAGTTGATGTGGGCCAAGATATGCCTAAATATATTGTTTTCCAATCCAGATTGGGAAGAAGAGTGCAAATGTTTGAATACGAGAGTGTCCCTTTTGCCTGTTTCCACTATAAGAAAGTCAGACATAAAGCTAACAGGTGCCCAATGGCCATGGAAAAGGATACTACTTGAAAGGAGTATATTAAATAAGGAAAGAGGCAGGATGACCAACACTTGAATAAGGACCTCTTACACACAAAAAAAATCTGGATAGAGAAAATCCCTAGTGACAAGTTACAAAAAAAGTGAATCCCGCAAGGGATTCTATCTGGTGAGAGCTGGGAAAGGCACATAGAAAAACCATATTTTGAAAGGGCTATATCAATAGAGGGGGAATCAATAGCCCTCCCAGATATTGACACAAAGGGTGAAGCAGTTGTAGTTAGCCAAACTCAGCTGGGGGACAATAAGGGGTCATATGACAAGGAGAGCAGGGAGCCTTCTGTTGAGGGGGAGATAGCTGGGGCTAGTTTTGACCTCTCTCTTGTCCCTGACACATAGGAAGAGGGGAGATTCGAGATGGGTAAGGAACCATACCTCTCCCAACTTCCAAAGGAAAGCAGCAACAATCTCCTTTCACTAAGGAAAATAAGTCGGTTCTTGGAAATGGTTTCCTCCTCTACACCGGGTCAAATCTCAAGAATGGAAGCTCTTTTTGATAGTTACAAAGATGTATCAAATGAAAATGAGGGAGCATGGATAATAGTGAAAAATAAAAATAGTAGAGAATCATGCCCAGCATCACCCACAGCAACAAGAAGCAGGGCTAAAGCAGACACAGGAAGCAAGTCAAACACACCTGGTACGAAGAGTATGTATCAAATCAGAAAGGAAGAAGCAAAAAGAAATATTGTGGATGGGTACCAGAGGACCATCCAAGAATATCTTAAGAAAGCATGAAGATCATATCTTGGAACATCCATGGGCTAAATGGAGCCCATAAACAATAAATCATTAGAAATATGATTAGAGACCATAAACCAGATATTTTTTTGATACAAGAGACTAAAATGAAAAAGGATAAAGTTGCAGGCATCTCTTTTGGAAAAAGTATGAGGAGCGCGACATCAGATTCAGACGGAGCCTCTGGAGGCCTTCTGATGCATTGGAAGGATAAACTTAATGCCTAGGTCACTTGGAATGAGGGAAATATCTTACTTATGCATTTCACTAACCCTTCTTCTCAGAAGGGGTGGGTTGTCATGAACATTTATGCGCCAAACACTAAGCTCATTAGACTCACTTTCTGGGACAAGATTAGTACCATTTTTTCCAAAATCACTGAACCAAAAACTATTATTATGGGGGATTTCAATACCCCCCTTCTGGAATCAGAGAATTTTGGGGGCTTGCCACCGGACCTGGACAACAGACAGTACCTGGCAAGTCTGATTAATGACCTGGCTCTTGTTGATGTGGAATTGGGGGGGCACTTTCACCTAGTCAAATATTCATATGGGTAAAGAGTGCATTCAGGTCCACCTAGAAAGAGCCCTCATTTCTATGGACTAGATGCAACAGTATCAGTGTCACCTTTCCTCTTTGGCAAGGTTCGGTTCAGACCACTCTCCGATTGCTCTTAATATGGAAAATCTTAATAGGAAAAAGGCCTTCCCCTTAAGATTTGAGAAGATGTAGACCACCCACCCCAACCTCCTACCTAAGATCAAGGACAAGTGGGGCATAGATGTGGATGGGACCGCATAGTACAGAGTGGCTAAGAAGCTTAAAAACATCAAAATGGAGATCAGAAAATGGAACAAAAAAGAATTTGGTAATATCTTCCAAAATAAAGATAGGATTAAGTCTGAGCTAGCTATGGTCCAAGAAGAGATCCAAAATCATGGGTATGATGATGATAGAATCAGGGCTGAAAAATAAATTTTGATGGATCTTCATAACATTGTGATTAAGGAGGAGATGTACTGGAGGCAAAGGTCTAGATTGGTATGGTTGAAAGAGGGGGATAAAAACTCCCAGTTTTTCCACCTATCTACCATGAAACACAGGATGGCTAATAGAATCAAGGCAATTAAGAAAGGGGATCAGACTTTGGAGGAAGACAAGGAGATTGCAAATGAGGCCATCAGGTACTTTACTCAAATCCTCTCTAAAGAGCTTAAACTCAGCATGAATGATCAGGAGGTTATTCTTCAATCTCTCCCTAAGGTGATCTTGAAAAGCTAGAATAAGAGCATGTTGGCGATCCCGAATCAGGCTGAAATTCATAGAGCATTCTTTTCTTTACTAGTGGAGAAATCCCCGGGCCTAGATGGGTTCCCTTCTTTATTTTTCCATAATTATTGGGAAATTATTACAGAAGACATTGTCAAAGCGGTCCAGGAATGTTTTGGTGCCAAAATCCTTCTCAAGGAGATCAACGCCACTTTCCTTGTCCTCATCCCAAAAATTCCAGGTGTGGATTCTTTTGATTGTTTCAGGCCTATTAGTCTGTGTAACTCTTTCTATAAGATTATCTCAAAATTCTTAACTCTCAGACTTCTTAAGACCCTCCCAGCTCTTATAGCTCCCCAAAAATTGAGTTTTGTCCCCGGAAGGCAAATTCTGGACTCTATAATGGCGGTGCATGAGGTGATTCACTCTTTGGAAGAAGGAAAGAGGGAAGGTTTCCTGCTCAAACTGGCTCTCTCCAAGGCTTATGATAGGGTTGACTGGACCTTCCTGAGAAACATTTTGGGGGCTTTTGGTTTCAATGGCAAGGTCTTAAAGA
This sequence comes from Thuja plicata, assembly GCA_018584345.1. NCBI lineage: Eukaryota > Viridiplantae > Streptophyta > Pinopsida > Cupressales > Cupressaceae > Thuja > Thuja plicata. The sequence goes on from MU228114.1 coordinate 1,465,341, forward strand.
TCATTTCCCAGCTGATTTCTACCCCATCTTTTGTTGTTTTGGTGAATGGGTCTCCCTCAGAATTCTTCAAATCCTCCTGAGGACTTCAGCAAGGGGACCCCTTCTCCCCTATCCTTTTCATCATCTTGGCTGATTGTTTAGGAAGGTTTATTCATGAACATAGAATCAGGGGGCTTATTAGGGGGCTAAGACCCTCTTCAGGACCTTTCACTTTTACTCATCAGTAATTTGTTGATGACACTATTCTATGGGGGAATCTTTGGTGAAGGAGGCTAGAAATGTAAGGAATATTCTCAATTCCTACTCCAATGTTACGGGGCAGCTTATTAACTAGAACAAGAGCTCAGTTTTCTTCATCAACACTCCAGAGGATAGACAAAGGAGAATGGCAGGTATTCTGGGCTGCGGCATTAGCTCCTTTCCAGCTTCCTACCTAGGCCTTCCGCTTGGAAGAAAACCCCCAAAGGATTTCTAGGGAGGCCTTATAGATAGATTCAACGGGAAATTGGTGGGCTGAAAGGGCATCACCCTGAGTCAGGCTGGGAAAATTACTCTGATTCAATCCACTCTTCATAACCTCCCTACCTATTCTCTTAGCCTTTTCACTATCCCTGCAAAGGTGGCAGACACTCTGGAAGCCATCCAGAGAAAGTTCCTATGGGAAGACAAAGATGGAAACAAGAAATACCCACTGGTGGCCTAGGATAAGGTATGTAAGCCAAAAAAATATGGAGGCCTAGGGATCAAGCAACTGAAGAATTTCAATAGAGCTTTGCAAGACAAACAGATTTGGAGAATCTTCAATTCAATAGGGGAATGGAGGGACATCATGAAGGAAAAATATGTAGCTGACTTAACCTTCAAACAATTCATTAGCAAAGACTCTGACCCGAAGGGCTCCCACATTTGGAATGGCATTCTGAGGACCAAAGGAATAGTGACTGCAAAAATGAGATGGAAAGTGGGTAATGGCAAGAAGGTAAATTTATGGCATGATGACTGGCTCAGACAGGGACCTCTATGGAATTTGGAGCCTTACAACAAATAGGAAGAACATTGCATGGACAGGTTTGGTAGCAAAGTCAATGACTATAGAATTAACAATAAATGGGTCAATCTCACTGAGGTGTCCTAGGATCTTAAACCCCTTATGGTCTATTTGGGGCACACTCCCCTTTCTCTCAATGAGGATGTCTTGGTTTGGGGGGAGACCAAGGATGGAAACTATATAGTGGCCTCAGGATATGCTTTGATGCAGGGTGATACTACTATACCCGCTTGGGCGAAGGACTGGTTCCCTGGTATCATCCCTAAAGTTAATATATTCTTTTGGACTTTGCTTCAAAATCACATCTTGACAGTGGAAAATATTATTAAAAGGGGACATTACATTCCTAATAGATGTATCCTATGCAAAACTCATAGTGAAAATGTGGACCACTTATTTCTCCACTGTGATTTTTCCAGGAAGATATGACATCATTTCCTAGGTTTTTTTGAGACATCCTGGTGTTTCCCTAATACCACCCTTGATCTTTTTAAACAATGGCAACTGGGGGGGAGTGGCCATCATCTCTGGGTTTGGGCTATGACACACATCTGTTGGGGGCTGTGGAAGGAATGAAACAACAAGATCTTTAGGGAACAAATCACCGCGGTAAAGTTTGTTTCCCATAAAATTGCTAATGCACTTAAGGAAAACTACACCATTTGCAAAGGCAGCAGCACTTCTACTTACTTAAATGGACTAAACAACATCAACAAAAGGTTTGGTTGCAGATGGTCTTTACCACCGGAAGGGTGGTTCAAAGCTAATTTCTACGGGGCAGCAAAGGGGAACCCTGGGAAGGTAGGGGTGGGAGGAATCATTAGAAACTCGCATGGAAAAAGAATTGCAGCTATTTCAGCACCCCTAGGATCACAAACCAACCACTATTCTGAGGCTAGTGTGGCACATCACACTCTCAAGCTTGCCAAGGAAATGGGTATCAAGAAATTATGGGTGGAAGGGGACTCAAAAAATATAATTGACTGTCTTAATGAAAAGACCAAAGCTTCCTGGACTATAGAGAATATAATAAAGGAATGTATTAGAATTTTGAAGTCCTTTGATAAGATCTACATTGCACATGAATACTGTGAAGCAAACCAGGTGGCAGACACACTGGCAAACTTGTGTGTCACGTATGAAGAAGTTAAACATTGGAAGGATGGGAAACATTTACCACCAAAAATTGCCAACATTATGGAAAGTGATCGGGTTCCAGGAAGACTCAAAAATATTAAAGACTAATTATGACAGAAGAAAAAAGGTTAATAATGGAGAGTAAAGATAGAGGCAAAAAGAATCCCTGCGGGATGTTCAAGTATGAAAGCTATGATGGGAAAGTCAGTTTAATGCCCCATCGGCACACTTGGAGGCATTTAAGCAATTATTGAATTTACGAGGCTAAAGGAAGGCTCTCGAAACCCCAAACAAACATCATACTACAAACGGATTTCACAAGAAATAGAGGAAACAAAAAAGTTGCAGACATGGTGGGAGAGAGACACAAGAGAGAGCCACAGAGAGAAACTAAGAAATGGCACCAGAGATCAAAGGTGTGGGAAATTCTGAGAAAAGGGGAAGTAACCACTTATATCGAACGCCTTCATGGGTGGAAGCCATCCATTACAAAGATGATGGTTAATAGCTGGAAGGAAGGTAAGGTGAAAATTGATGGGTTTACTTTCATGGTGACTGAGGAAATTGTTTCAGTAGTAACAGGAATTCCTATTATAGGAAAGAAATTCTATAGGGATAGGAAAATATCTAGTAAAGCTCTGATGGAGTTCGTAAAAAATGAAGCCAAAAAACATGCTCTGGTCAAGAAAGGCACTTTTTATCACCCGAGATCCATCAAACCTCTGTGGCATTTTGTGTTGCGGGTGATAATCAAATACCTCACTCTGGACACCAGATTTGACCGCATCAGCACCCACCATTTTGTGCTCCTCAACCATTTCAGGTATGGGGCCAAGGTTTCCCTCCCTTTCTACCTATTCATCTATTAATGAAAAAATAAATGATCATAAGGAGAAATAGTTAAGTAATCCGGCCTTCCATGCGGGCTTACTTCTTTTGATTTATGAGTATTTCAAATCTTGTACTCAGGGTAAGGAAATTCAAGACAAGGAGGAAGGGGCTTCTGAGGGGGATTAAGAGGAGGAATACTTCCCCTCTGATACAAAAGATAGCAGAGACATGCACTCTGATACAAAGGAGGAACATTCTAGTCAAAAGAAGAAAATAAAACACAGAGCTAAAAAAGAGATTTTAAAACAACACATTGAAGTCTCTTCGGACAGGGAATACAATGAGGAAGACGAAGGCATGGACACAAGGAAGGAGAGTTCAGGAGAAGAAACAACATTGAAGAAGAAAGGGAAAAAGGAAATAAAAAGGAAGATCACTATCAATATCCCAACTCAGAATGAGGCGGATAACTCGGGGAAGAGGGTCACGAGATCCAAAAGAGTCAAAGTGGAAACAAAGGAGGAAAAGCTGGCCAAATAGGATGAGACACAAGAGGAGAAAGATGAAAAAGAGGAGTGTAAGGGTATGGAAAATGAAGAGGATAATATCAACCAGAGTTTCGCTGAGTATGGTGAAGAATAGTACACCTGTAGTATTACAGGTAAAAATAAGAAAGTGGTATGGAGAAAATTTGACTCGGTCTCGGCTAAAATGGATATTAAGAGAGAATTGGTAAAGACCCTGGTAAAGGAAAACAAAGAGGGAAGAATACAGATGGAGGAACTCATTGACCCTACTATGGTGATATTCAGTGACAGTGCAAGGGAAATTCTACAAATGGATGTGCTGAATAATGCAAAGAATAGCGTAATAGACAGCTATAGAACAATGAAATGGACCTATTATGAAATTGATGACATGAAAAAAAGGATGGACAGAATGGAGAAGGAAAACATTATCAACAACAATAAAAACATAGCAGAGGACAGAGAGCTAGACAACATAGTGATTGAACTAAAAAATAGAATTGAAAACATTGAAGCTACAATGGTTAAAATTGCAGAGCAGAGTTATAATATTCTAAAAGCCTCTAATGACAACATTAAGGTCATAATTGATAAGTTTCAGGAGAAAAAAGGTAATACGGAGGAAAGGTAGGAGAAAGGAGAGAGGAACCAACTCCAAGAAGATGAAAATGCAAAGAATAAGATAGACAAAGGAGCTGATAAGGAGTTGGCTAAAATCAGAGAAGCTGCTGGAAGAATGACAGAGATGGAGATCAGGGCAGCGGAGATTCTTAGAGATATAGCCTAAAGGATGGACCTGGCTTTTGTACCTAGCTTTTTGGATATGTGATCCTAGATTTTTGTCAATGTGACTATTTTTCTTGTTTTGAAAGTTTTCTGGTGATTGGTTTGTAATGCTTATATGCTTTAGGTCTCTTTTATTCCTACTGTAGGGTTTCAGGAACCCATCAAAACCTGTTTTCCATAATAAAAAACAGCTCATAAGCTTGTTGGTTGATTTCTTCATTCTTGATGTCAACCGGTGTGGTGCCTTGTTCAGTAAACTAGCTCCAGGAATTAGATCCATATAGTTGCTAATATCTCTCATCTGTGGAAAACCATCAGGTACATTATCTAAAATTATCTCCTTGTACTCGGTAAGCAATTTCTCAACTTCTTTAGGAACTTTATCTTCTGTTTTGTTACTCAGTTTGTTAGGAATCAAAGCATAACATATATCATTCATTTTCAAATCCTTAACAAGCTGTCTACCTTCCATCAAACAAACTTTCACAGATGTACATATCTCACCAACATATTCTTCAACCAAAGGTAAAAGATTTCCTTCTTACCATCAACCCAAATACTATATCTATTCACTCTTCCATCATGTATAACATGTCTATCATATTTCCAAGGTCTACCCAAAACAATATGACAACAATCCATTGACATAATATCACACAACACCTTATCATAATACTTCCTAATTTTTAGATTCACAAAACATATCTCACTCACCATTAATGTATGCTCATCCATGATCCATGAAATTTTATAGGGTTTCAAGTGCTTCATTCTTTCCAACTGCAACTTTGTGACCATTTCCTCAGAAGCCAGATTCTCCCAGCTTCCACTATCAACAATTACTTTCCAAATTTTGTTTGCAAATCTTCATATGGTCTTGAACAAACTTTTCTTGATAGGATCTTGCTTATTATTCTCACTCCATATTATCCTTTTGACCATTAGGTTCTCTTCCTTCTTAGGTTCAGTCAGTGACTCTTCTTACACCAAAGCATTTCTACTACTACCGAATTTCTTGCTTGCATGTGTACACTCAAAAGATCTATGTCCTTCTTCACCATAATTGTAACAAGTTCCTTGGAACCCTCTTCTTCTATAACCACCTCGGGAGTAGTTTCCCCTTCCTTGGAATGAACTTCCACCTTTCCATTCGGTCTTTCCTTTCTCTTGATATGTTTCTGGATTTGGCTTGTCTAGGTCAGATCTACTATTTTCACTGTGATATCTATCTCTTCCTCTAGGGAATCTACCACCTCTTCCTCTTTGCCTTTGTTCATATCTTTCGTTCATTTTCTCCTCAGCTTTTAGGGAAAATTGATATGCCTCTTCAATTCTATTCTTCTTTACCAAGATGATATCATCTTGTATAGGACTTCTTAATCCATTCAGATATCTTGCTATTCTTTCTACTTCATCTTCAGCATGTCTAGATCTAATGTCTAATCTATAGAATTCCTTGGTGTAATCTTTTACCGAGCTATCTTTCTAGTTCAAACTTTGCATTCTCCTTACTAGGTTAATTTGGTAATCATAAGGTAGAAACTTTCCTTTCAATTTGTTTATCATCTTATCCCATACCTTGATCTTGTCTTTACCCTTCTTCTTCTGATCCAATTGCATATGCTCCCACCACAAGGATGCATGACCTTTCAAATTTGTACTTGCAATCTTTACCTTTTTCTCATCTAATACATTATCATACTCAAAGTATCTTTCCATCTCGATTACTCAGTCTATCAACTCATTAGAATCTAACTTTCCACTATACTTAGAAGGATTAAACTAAGGTGTGGACTTCAAGCTTGTCAAATCTCGTAAGAATATCTCTTCTTCCTGATGCAGCATAGGTGAAGATACAACTTCTCCTTGCACTTGTTCAAATTCATCATCGCTAACATCTCCAAGATGTCTTCCTCTACACTGGGCTATCTCAGCATCTTCTAATCTTGTAGCAATCTATATTACCATATCAGCTTGACCTATATCTGCATTTCCTCTCGCATGAACCATCTTGAAACTCTTTGCAATTGTCGATTAGGTCACAATCTTCTACCCCACAACAATATCAACCAACTCGGGTTAGGTCTTACAAGAAGGAACCTAGATCTCACCTTCGATCTAATACCACCTGACGCAAGGAGGGTAGGAAGACTAGGGGCCAAGGGACTCCTAGCTATCCAAACCAACTTGCACAACAAATCGAAAGAAACAACACAAAAAGGGAGAGAGGAAAAAGCATAACTTTATATTATTTCATCAAACATCATACATGTCAGGTTGTAAGGCCTTCCCAGTTTTGGCCATATACATTCATATCTTTAACAAAATAATCTTCATACATGCGAGGTCACAAACCTGCGATCAAAATCTACTAACACCTAATCTTCTATTCCAAATTGATGTTCTAATCTAAGAACAAAAAACCAAATATATACAAGAGTCCACCAAAGAAGTCGACACTCAGGTCCTAAAGATCCAACATAGGAAACAACAAAGACCCAGATTAAGGTCCACATGCATCCCAATGAGAGATCCCAACATTAATTACGCTACGAAAATTAAATGCAAAAGTCAACCAGAAGATCCAACATCAAAATACACAACTCGGTAAGAAAGCCAACCGAGCATAGAGACCAATCGATGAAAACCCAATGAGTAGTCAAAATGACCACCGAGACCCGTCAGTAAAGCATGCCACTGAGTAGTCAAAATTACCATCGAGACCTATCGGTAAAGCACGACAAAAAAAAGTAACCAAGCCTGAGTGGAGAACAAACAAGTCTTCAATTGAGCGAACAAAAGAAGTTACCGAGCAGTCTCTAACAAGATACCGAGCCAAAACAAACATATTTTTGGTTGATACAGGATTTCCAAGAACCTAAGATGCTCCTACATCACCTTATCTTAATTCCAACTCTGATAACCAACACACATCATTCCTACTGCAACACTTCTAGCCAATGCCACAACAACAGTATCTGACAACATATTTAGCATGGTGTAGACATCAACACCAAGCATGTGGGCATGAACAAAGATAATAGCATCAGTCATCAAAAACCTTCAAGAAGGTAGAGGGTAGACATCAATAACAACACCAACTACCGACATATATAAACTTACGTGGAATATTGCTACAAAAAATATCCAATTGGGAAATGATCAAATCTAATGAAATAAAATATTAAATAAGTGTTGTTCTATCCAATTTTAACTATGTTTATGGACATTGCTTGTAGTTTAGATTTTATGATTTTGAATTGTGAAGGCAATTACACAAATTTAAGGTAAAAAATATGTTTTAAGTTAGATTATTGTGTTTACATTAACACTAGCTATTAGTTTTTTGTTATTCATATTTTCTGCCTATTTTTTTTTGTAAGGGACTTAACTCTCATTTGTTTAGTTTATTAATATACAAAACATCATATTTTGTAAGGAAGAAATGAATTATATTTATTGTAGATTTTTTTTTTGAAAAAAAATCTTATCATGTTATTTGGAAGTATTTCATGCTCTTACCAGAATGAAGCTAATATCAATACTACCATAATTTAACATTATTTGCTTGAATAACTATATCTAGAAATTCAATATGATGGTTTCAATAATAAAATATCATTTTTCAACATAGCTTTTTACTTTCCCTCTAATTTGATAATTGATTTTATTTATTATTCAATCACTGAACTCTAAATTTTGACAAATTGTAAGATGAATATCCTTAGAGTAACAAACCCTATTATTCAACTAGAATACAATAGCTACCTCCTCTCAACATCCTAGTTTCATCAAATTATAGATGCTCTATTCAAAATGAAATTATCAATCCCATTATAATAGTATTTGACAAATTTTCCACAATCCTCTTGATTTGTCATCCCTCTCTCAAATGCATAGTCCACCCTATGACTCCTTAGCCACTTTGAAAGTTTTTTCTACCAATCCAATTTAGTTATCCCTCATCATTCACTCCCCTTTATATCTCATCAAGTAATATCCCCTTTTTGACAAAATCTTTTTCACAAACATAAAAGGTCCTTGTTTTACAAAACAAATATACCAATGCATTCACACCTCGTGATTAAATTTCATTCAATCTACAAGTCATATAAGATCTACCTTTACACAGGTACCAAAAGTAATATAAATTCAATTTATTTGCATTCATCTCTAATTCTTGTTAATTTGACAGAAAAATATTAATGCTAAAGTGAATGAAATATTTCTTTACAACTAGTTATTACTCATTAATATGATCCTAGAACATTTTCGATACTTGCAAGCTTGAGAGTTGCATAAAAGAACGATTTCTAATTCATTATAATTATAGACAAAGTAAATAACATGTGTCGAGGAAACCATGTTGAATGTCCATTATATATTACATAATCATCATCAAAGTTTATCATAAATATGACATCAACATATTGCATGATTACTTGGTATAGCTTTAATCTTATCTAAACCATCATACCAGATCCAAAAGCTTGACTAAGTAGAAGATTATTGTCTACCAATCTCCCAAAGACATCCATGAATACCATCAATATTTTATACATCAAACTTGAACACAAGGATCTAAAATCTACAATTTATCATATCAAATATGAACACTACAAATTGAATTTGTAAACATAATTCAAACTTGCAAACGTAAAGACATCCCAATATATCATGAACCAATTTTAGCAATATTACACAAACACATCACTTAATAACTATTGTCAAAAATAAAACAACATCAAATCAAAAAAAATCAAGTGCCTTATTTTATTTATTTTCTCTATTAACTTTATTTACCATTACACTCAAGAATCTAATATCTAAGCCATTTATAGTAATTGCTAATGGTTACAGATCTTATGTAAGGATGAATTATTTCCTTTAAACTTCATAAATGCAAGAAAAGAAATTTCCTTTTCTTCAATTCAAACACACCAACACCATTTGAATGGTAGATGATAGAATACATACAAATATTAAGTTGGCCCTGACAATGTCCACCGCCCATGGCAGCTAAAGCAAAGTTAAGTGCCTCCCAACTAAAACCATCATTTTGCCCCTGGTTTACAATTGCACTTTCCCCTCCCTCATAAAGAAATTGTATAAAAATTCTATATAATTCTAATGTGGCTTTCACGTGAATAGAAGAAACAGAAGAACACTGTGCAGATTAAATCATGACTTTTGCTTCTGCCAAAACAGATAATCTGAGTGAACCTCTTTTCAAAATACAAACCATTTTTTTATGTGCGTAAAATTCCTTCTGTCATGCATGGATGCTCCGAGCTACCTCTTATGCAATCATAATCGTGGTTAATGATTCCCACATAATTGTCAAGATTAACTGTAACTAGATTACATTATCAACATGATTGGGTAGTCTTCAATTCATGATTGAATTGATATGTAAAGATTAATTTAAGTACTGAATTTTATTTAGTTTTATTATTATTGGTTGATGATTAATTTGTGTTATTATGGTTATTTTTTAGAGTTAAAACACTTTTGATATGTTAAGATCATAGTTAATAATCATCTAGTTTACAATCATTTTAATATTTTTAACAATATTTGTTTTAAGTACTAATAGTGTTTACCTCTTAAAAGGAAACCAATTTTCCATTTAAGTCAGTTCATATTAGACTTAGTCATCTAGTCTACAATTATTTTAGTGTGTATATATTTTTTTTATATATTATGTGTATGATTATTTAGGGCCCGTTTGGCAGCAGGAATACCATATCCTAGATATGGTCAATTCAGAAAGATGCTGCATATTCAGGAAGATGCTTATCCTCAAAATGAAATCCGGAATATGGTCTGACCCGTTTGGTTCACCCGGAAGATGAATGAGAAGATGCATAAGGAATTTTAATTCTTTATTTTTTAATTTCTTTGAATATGGTGTGTATATATACACACATGCACACATGTATATATATACATACATACATGTGTGTGTATATACACATGTATATACATGTGTATATATATACACACATGTGTATATGTGTATATACACACATGTATACACATATACACACATACACACATGTGTGTGTATACACACATACATGTGTGTATACACACATACATGTGTGTATATACACATACAAGTGTGTATCCATGTATACACATATACACACACATACACATATGTGTGTATACACATATACACACATTTATGTATATATACATCCATATACACATGTGTGTATATATACACACATATACACACCATACATATACACATACAAGTGTGTATCCATGTATACACATATAC
>MU228114.1:1476409-1498968 GCA_018584345.1 Thuja plicata
TGATATTCCCATTTTGGGGGCAAAATGAGAATTTCGAAATTCCAATTCCATTTTTTTCCAAGGACCCAAACATGGAATTTGGCATTATCTAGAATTAGATAATGCCAATTCTGGTCCAATTCCTGCTACCAAACGGGCCCTTAGAGTTTATAGAATAATATGGTTTTCTATTATTTTCAATTTAGAAAGAGATTTATAAAAGATCTTAGGTAGTACCGCAATCTACACAACATATAATGATGTACTATTTTAACAAATAATTGCTTATTAGCACTTAAATTATGATATTTTGATGCTCATTTTATTATTAGTTGAATAAAATTTAATAATTGTCAAGGCACTAGGTATTAGACATTCTACTAGTATAAAAAGCCTAAATAAATCTTGAATTATTTTATTTATTTAAGAAATTTTATTTTACTTTAGAATTATCTAAAAATTATTTTATTTTATTTGCATTATTAACTATATTTCTATTTGAAGAAGTATATTTACTAAGAGTTGTTTGTTTTATTTAATATATATCAAAATTACTTTAAAATTATTTTATTTAATTAAGAGCTATTTTATTTTACTTTTTTTTTATTGGAAGGGCTATTGTTGATTACTTAATAGTTATTTTATAATGTTAGCTTTTTAAGATATACTAATAGTTTATATTAACATTTTCATGCTATGATGGACCATTCCTTGTCATGATAACTACACGTCTCGACATAATACTATCAGTTCCAAATTCAAAGTTCTTAGTGTTGATTGTTATTACCAAATAGTAAATAAAATAAACTCCCTAGAACAAGTAACATGAAAAAGTACAACAAATCATGTGATGTCACATGCACACACCAACAAAATGACTTAATATAGAGCTTTGTTGTTGGTTTTTATTGCACCAAAAGATTGATATGTTAATGCATGATACAATCACTTGACTTATACAAGCACGGGAGGCAGTTAAGCCATGTCATGAACAACTATTGCATTGCACAACACAAGGAGATCAAGGGTGCACACCTTGCAACAATCCCCTCCAGCACAACTACGGGGTTCGAACATGTGACCTCATCTCTGATACCAATTGTTGGTTGTTGGTGCACCAAAAGATCGACTTGTTAATGCACGATACAACCACTTGAATTATACAAGCACGGGGGGCGATTAAGCCATGTCACGAACCACTACTGCATTGCATAGCACAAGGAGACCAAGGGTGCACACCTTGCAACATTTGTACCATCAAGGAAAAGTGTCAAATTGTTTTATATTAAATGTTGTTTGGTGATGTCATGTCTCCCTTTGATTGCTTGACACTTAAAACTACCCTTATTTAATTAAATTATTATTTATTATTTATTTAATTATTTGATAATATCTCCTCTATTAATTAAATAAATATTTTAATTTAATTAATTAATTTATTAACTTTTTCTACTATTAATTAAGTAAATATTTTTGTTTATTTTTCCTTTTATTTTTTTAATCAACAACGAAAATAAGGGGGTTGACCCTTACACAACCACAACCCAAGGGTTGTTGCCATATCAACAACACATTAGAAGGTGTTGGTTTTTATAAGTCAAAGCCAAAAAGGGCACAGTGCCAGTAGATTATCCACCTTCCTTGAAAACACCTCTTACAAAACAAGGGCCACAATTGGTCACATATAGTACATGGGACAAAAGAGGTCATTAATGTAGTAGACAACTAGCACCTTGATAGGTGGGGCAAAATGACAGGGATTTTGAATGGCTCTCCAAGCCTCCACAGTGGGCAGAAAAATAGTATTAGAATTCACCCTAATGGATAAGGAGTTCTCCCTGGAAATTAAAAGTGACCCCCAACTGATTGGTCAATATGATATTCTCAATTATTTTGTGCAACAAGAATGTGTTGATTAAGCACTATATAGTATTCATAAAAGTAATCAACATCCTGATCAAGGTGAATCTAAAGGAATCACCCCTACTATAGGACATGCTATTGTAGGTCAGAGTAGGAGAATTGATGTGAATTTGGTTCCACTTCAAGAGTTGTGCCAAAAATATGAGGCTTTCCTTAATTATATGATGTATGTCCAGGCAATGATGGGTGAGCTAGCAGGAGGGTTGACCCAAATTGAAAATGCCCAATCGCCAAAAATCCTTGATACTTTATATGATAACCACACTTCAATCATAAGAGATAGGGCTCTTGATGATGGGGAGTTGATATGTACATATTTATACAAGGATAGTGAATTTTTGTATTCAAGAGGGAAATTTCCAATTCATACTAACTCGCCTGGGCTAGGAGAGGTTAGTACACCATTGCATGTGGGGAGAGACCATTTTTTTCATGATGATGATGGTGACACTATTGGTGAATCAAAGTTATAATAATACATAATGCATGAGTGTAGCAGTGGCTTGGTCAATATTGGCTTTTCTTATAGTTTGGAGTATGATAGTGTTAAATTATTGTAGCTTTCCCCAAGTTCTGAAATGGATGGTACAAATTGTTCCCTTGTTATCTCATGTATCTTAGATGAAGTAGAAATGGAATCAATTAATATGGTTGAGGGTAGTATCAATATTGAGATATTCATGTATTTATGCAATGATGACCAAGAGGCAATCTCTATTTCAACAAGCTATTTCAATGATTTAGAGGGTTGTTTTGATAATAAAGATCAAAGTTTGAATAAGAAAAAACCCATGAAAATATTAATGGATAGTATAGGATGCAGGTTCCAATACTTATGAGAATCATCAAATTGATTCTGAGAGTACTTTTCTTTTCAAAATTGTGGAGGGAGTTCTAGAAATCACAAGTCTGGTTAGTATTGACATATCCTCTAGCATTCCTGATGAACAAGGTGTAGATTTGGCAGAAGAATATTTAAAGGAAATGTTTGACCATATGTTTGAACCCAATGTTGAGGTGGTCTATTCTAAGGAAGAAGATGAATTCTCAACATATGGTGTATCAGTGCCTAGTTCTAATTTTTTCTAGGACGTATTTTATAATGAAAAGGCAAGGGGACACCCATCTGTAGGATCCACGAATGTATAGTTTCATGTGTAACATGAGTATAAATAATATGGGTAATAATCATGTGGAAAATATTGAAGCACATAGTGAGACCCCATGTTACAGTACTTCTATAGGATATTCTTGTAGCTACAATAATATCCAATATAAGCTTGAGTATGATATTTTTCCTATTCTCATTAATGATGATTTTTGTTGGCAACAACACTCTAGAGGTGTTTATGTAGATTATTTACTAGAATATCATGGGAATAAAAATGAGGATACTATTACATATGATTATGGATGTTTCATATTTTATCAATTAGAATAACAACAATGCAAATGAAAAGATGATATGAATGCGGAGTAGCGTTTTAGTGAATATGAATATGCATGGTTGAAAGATGCTGGAGAACCAATATAATACAATAGAAGTAATGTTCATCATTAGCCATGATACACAACACAAAAGGATAGAGAGGATATAGATCATAGTGTTGAACACATTTGGCCTGGTGTCAACCTGCATATGGTAAACCTCAATTATGATCATAGGTATGGGCTAGAAAGTATTTGTTCTACTTATTTGGAATCCTAGGGCCACTAGTGTAGAAGTAGTGTCTTATTTTTTTTGTGTACATTGTGTAAATAAGTTGTGTGTTTTTCAGTTGTCTGGTCTTCTCCCTAGAGTCTTCTGGATCCTTATGCTAATTTGAAAATCAGTCATCCCCAAATAGAGACACTATTAGGACTATTAGTTTTAGCCCTCATTTATAATGTGAATCTATAAATTCTGTAAGGTAAAGCATGTGTGAAATGATGACATTATCGAGTCTTAGGCCACACAAAAGGATAGAGTGTTTACATTCTGTCATGTTACAGTTAACATTCTCCCTTTCACTCCTAGGTCAAATTCTCTTAATCTTCCTTAATTGGAAAAATTAGTTGAATTCCCCTTAGCAGGAAGGACCTACCTCGTGTCCCATTGGACTACCTATAATGTTTCAAAGAAGGTCAAGAAAAGGAGGGATCATGTATGAAAATGGATATTGTTTGTCCTCGGGTTTTTTTTGAAGTATCATTGATCAAAGGGAAAGGGTCACAGAAGAGCAGGGTATGATAAAGCACAAAGGTAAAAAGGGAAAGCAACGAATCTTATCTTTTCACTAGGGTTGGTCGAAAGAGTTCAAAAATGTCATAGAGGCATAGGGTCGCATGAAAATGAAACTGACATAGAAAAGGAAGTGGTACCCCTTGTTTCCTCTAGATGTGAGGTAGCATAAGAAAGACAAGTGAGGAAACATGGGGTTTTCATATTCTATTGTCAAAACAAAAGGAAAGGATGCACTTCGGGTTTCCATAGTATGTAAACTAAGTTGGGGAAGAATGTGGTGAAAACAAGGGGTGTGGTGTTAAATTCCTATGATGTAATGTGAACCCCACATTTCTACATGATTTTTATCAAATGTGCAAAGATGGTTGTGAAATCCCAAGGTTCTTGTAAGCCAGAAGTGTGAAGGAAATAAATCACCTCATTTTTCCATGAGAGGAAGATGGAAGCAATTGAATAAGCGATGGAAATGTGGGGTGCCTATTGCAACTAAGATATGTAAGATCCCGTGTTCTCGCAAGCAAGAACCATGACTACTAAGATTTTTAGTGGAGTGGGGTATACAAATATGTATCCATAATGTGGTCCATGGGTGGTCAAGCCTATCATAATATGAGACATGGAGCCACATAATCATGTATTCCCAAATGTTCAAATTAAAAGGAATTTGATAATGCATCTTAAAGGTGCTATGAAGGGTTAAGAATCCCAACTATGAAATGACACTAATAGATTGAATTTGCAAAGGGCTCTCCAATCAGTTAGGGAATGAATTAATTATTTTTGTTGTCAAAGGTATTTTGAGTATTAGTGATTTAGGAGAATATTTGGATGTTGGAAATCTTGCATCAATCAAGAACATTTTTTTTCCTATTTTCTTATTTGATCAGTCTTAGTTTTTCTTTATGCAACCATTCTATGCATATTCTTGAAGGTTGCGATCCTTACACTATTTTCTTGACTTTTTTTTGGACCTTATACTAACTCCACATATCATTTGGTTGATCCATGCATGATTTATTGTTGATTCTTGGTGAGAGTTTCATGTTACCAAGAGTTTCATGTTCTTCATGTTTCCGGTGAGTCTTCATGTTTCTGATCTCGCAAAGGTTTTTGTGTTCGGTGAAGCTTAATGGCTCATTTCTTGATGATGTTACATTGTGGCAAACCTAATTAAGGGATCATGTTTCATATTTCATTTATTGGAAGTTGATCCTAATGATTTGGTTCCTAAACTATTTTTCATAACATATTTTCTTTCTTATTGGGAAATTATGTGATCTTTCTAGGATTACCTATTGTTTGTGAAGGCTTTATAATCTTATGGATTTGTTCCTAAGAGGCATAGTTTTCATAAAATTATTTTTTTGTAGTTGTAGCTAAGGCTTTCGTAAGGGTTTATGATTGTAATCAGGCCTGTATGTCTGGCATGTAAGACTGCATATTGCAGATCAATTGTACATGATTTTCTAACGATAATAAAGAAGGTCGATCTCTCATTTCTCCTTGTTTTGATTGTTTCTTTCATTGTGTAATTAATTTTGTAAGGATTCAATAGATCTCTCTAAGTTCCCTCTATCCTTGACTACATCAAGTGGTATCAGAGCCATGTTTACAACCTAGGGTTTTGCTGGAGGGGTGGCAGAAGAAAAGGATCCAACCTACATCTGCTAGAGATTGTGAAGGTGGCTAGGAGAAATGCTAGAGGTGGAGAAAGGAATGTAGATCTAGTTGTCTTGGATTTTTTTAGACAAATTTATTTTACATTAGAAGTGGTGGAAACTACTTACAGGAGAGGACAAAATATAGAAGATGCAAGTGATGAAGAAGGGGATGAAAAAATTAGAATCGAGCAGTGGAAGGAGAGAACAATGAGGCAAAACTAGAGTTGAATCAAGAAGATGAGAAGTTCATCAGAGCCTTGACTAATGTGAATAAAAGACCTCATTTTAATCCACCTAACTACCATGGCAACATAAATGTTGATGAATTGATAAATTGGATCATAGAGAAGGGAAAGTACTTTGAGCTTGAAGGAACTAGTGAGGAGAAGAAGGTAAAATATGCCTACACTAAGTTAAAAGGAAATGCATCCTTATGGTGGGAAATTTTTCAAATAGACTGGCAAAAAAGAGGTAAAGATAAGATCAAATCATGGGATAGAATGATGAAAAAATTAAAGGCTAAGTTTTGTCTAAGGATTACCAATTAAGTCTATTTTGGAAGTTACAGAACTTGAAGTAGAGAGACCTAAGTATTAAGAGTTATTTGGTCATATAGATTATGAAGCTGAACAAGTTGTTCACTACCTTAATGGGTTGAGGGTTTCAATAAGGGATAAAATAATTCTTTTACAGATTAGGAGTGTGGAAGGAGCTTACAAGTGGGCTTTGAAGGTAGAAGAAAACTTGAACCAAAGGCATGAGAAAAGGAAAAGAGGTAGAGGAGGAAGATCTTCTGTAGATCAGGGAAAAAGAAAGTCAGAGACTAAGAAAAATGATCTCTATAGGATAAGTAATAGGATTTCCTATCAAGTGAAAGATAAGGTAGTGGTGAAAGAAGGAAGTTCAACAGCACTTGTTTAAAATTTGGTGAAACAGGGCACTGAGCCTTTGAGTGCAAACAAGGAAAATCTGATAAGAAGGAAGAAGGTAGTAGGTAAACAAAATTTGCAAATGAGGAGTCCACTAGATCAGTAAACAATAATCAGGAAGAGGATGGAACAACCTTGATGACTTAGAGGATCATATATCATAGAGAAAAAGATAAGAAATCTTTATAGAGGAAGAATTTTTTTAGAACCAGATGCAAGGTACAAGACAAGGTGTGCAATGTTTTCATAGATAGTGGTAGTTCTAATAATCTTGCTTTGGAGGAGTTGGTTGAAAAATTAAAGTTGCAAAGATTGAAGCATCCTAAACCCTATCAGATTGCATGGATACAAGATGAACACAAAGTACTGTAAAGTGAACAATGCCTAGTTAAATTCAAGATTGAGAAGTATTATGATGAGGTTTTGTGTGATATTATTGTTAGAGTAAAAAGTTATTTTCACTTATTAATTAAATCATTATTGAATTAATTATGCAGTCACCTTTTTATCTCTAGTTCACTTAAGCTAAACTTTAGGTATTTAATAAATATTTCTTTATTAATTATTATCATGCAACTTAGGTTTTGCCACCTTCTAGTTTTTTATCTCCTTTATAAGGATTGATCTCTTTGTAATTATGATTTCCCCCAATTCCCTCTTTGAATGAATATTTCATCTTTCAGATCATTCTGAGTTTTGTCTCCATTCTTTTATTTTGTAATAGGTTATTTGCATATAGTGGATCTTGGTGATAGAATTCTATGAATTCTAACATGGTATCAGAGCCTTGCGTTTCAGCTCATTCTTGAGTTTTTTGAAGATTTTTTGGAGCACTGAGGATTTCAAGCTTTCAGAGTTTTTTTGTATGGATCTAGGGGGACCTATTTTTTGGAGCACTTTAGGTACAAAGTGACATCACATTTGTGCTCAAAATCTCCAAAAAATCCTATTTCCATATAAGGCACGTCCAATTTGGACAAATTTTCCATTTGAGGCAATTTTTTTTTTGCATGTGCCCCTATTCTAGGCATGGAAATCGAGAAAAGTAAAAAAAAAAATTAAAAAAAAATTGGGGGGCCCATCGTCGGTGGGCATTGTCAAGCTACACGCTCAGCTCACTGAGTTGGCGGCTCTTTGTGCTTGTCTTGCACTATCCACAACTGAAGAGCCACCTAGATCCACTGCCACAGCGCTGCCCACTGCCAGATTCCACTGCCGTCGTGCCACCACTGCTCGGGGAGCCACTGCAGAGCCACCAGACTCCTCTATTTTTCATTTCTACAGGTACTATCCATTTCTTTCTCATAAATTGAGAAAACAGAGGCATTTTTTGCCAAACAAGGTATTGTGAGAAAGCTAGTTCCGAGATCGACCTAATTTTCTAGGTTTGATTTTCTGATTTTTCTCTCTTGCAGGGTTTTTTCCAGTCAAATTCAGGGTTCCTTTTTTACTCTGGTCATTATATCTTTCTCCTCCGGACTCCATTTTTAAACTTCTACACATTGTCAAAAAGTTGGTTCCATTCTCTTTCTTCTTGTATGTGTCTCATCACCAGAATTTGCTCCAGTTATATTTTATTCAAGTTTTTTTCTTTTTTGCAATCTAGTGGATATCTTGGATGTTTCAGGTCCTGGGATCATTTTCCTTGCATGGGATGACTCCTTTTTAGCTGTTACTCATGTTCTTATAGATTTTTGTCATTCCTGAGTATTGCAGACATCTATTTCTATAGTTTTCTTTTTTTGCAAATACACTGAGATAAAGTGTCATCATTGCATACTTGGGATCTTGCACATTTTGTACATGTTTTTACTCGCACTACATAACAAAGTTCCATGGGGGATTTGATTTTTTCTTTGTTTGTCATCTATCATTGTCAAGTGAGTGTCTTTCCATGATATTAGACTCATTATGTGTGTCAAGAGATTGATCATCCATGACACCATCCTTTATATGTGTTTTTACTTTCTTCAACATGCAATTATTCTTAGCATTCTTTTAGTGTACTTTTCATACCTCTCCGTGCTCAGCATTATGGGGGGCGGGTATTTCCTATTGGTTCTAATGCTTCCTTGATTTGATGGAGTGATCTATGTATTTATTATTTGTTCCTATGTACTAGGTGGATGCAATCACTAGGTACCTATGCATTTTGGTGAGATGGATCATTTACTATATGGACACTCTTTCATTCCTATTTTGGAGGCATCCATCCATCTTTTGATCAGCTCTTCAGACTTTGGTGTTTTTTTCCATCTGTATCTTCAAGTTCTGATGTTTTCCTTGTTTTCCATCCTAGTAGTGTCATTTGAGGGCACTCATGCAGGTCACAGTCTTCTCTACCTAATCAGATTATATTTCAGTGTAGGTTCCAACAATTCTTATTTGACAATGTTTGCAGCTTCATGCTTCAGTGGTGTTCTTCATGTTCTTCTTTTGATTAGCTCTTCAGACTTTGGTGTTTTTTCCATTTACATCTTTGAGTTCTGATGTTTGCCTTTGTTTTCCATCCTGATTCGAGTAGTGTTATTTGAGGGAACTCATACAGATTTTAGTTTTCTCTACCTGATCTTTGTTCCTATCTTCTCGGACATTCTCTAGTTTGGAGGCTTCTTCAGTCCTTCACTAGTCTTCATCTCTTGTTGGAGAGGGGCTTTTCCCAATGAGTTTTCTTCTTTTCTCCTCTTTACAGAGATTTTTTGTACTTGGGTACTTGATATGTTGTCGGGGCCCATTTCCTACTTTTAGTAGTTGTTTCTATGTTTTTATCTTCTCTCTAAGTTTATCTTAAGGGGGGTGTTAGACTAAAAAGGTATTTTCACTTATTAATTAAATCATTATTGATTTAATTATTTAGTCACCTTTTTATCTCTAGTTCACTTAAGCTCAACTTTAGGGATTTAATAATTAATTCTTTATTAATTATTATCAGGAAACCTAGGTTTCTCCACCTTCTGTTTTACGATCTCCTTTATAAGGATCGATCTCTTTGTAATTATTATTTCCCTCAATTCCCTCTCGGAATGAATATTTCATCTTTCAGATCATTCTGAGTTTTGTCTTCATTTTTTTCTTTTGTAACAGTTTATTTGCATATAGTGGATCTTGTTGATAGAATTCTATGAATTCTAACAAGTATGCCTATGGATGTGTGTCATATCTTGTTGGTTAGACCATGACAATATGATAGGAAATTTATACATGATGGTAGAAAGAATGTATACACCATTGTTGTTAATGGAATGAAACAAAATTTGTTACCTTTAGAGGAAACCCTTAAGAGTGAAGTGTGTACCAGTGAAAGGATTTATTTAGTGGATGGAAGAAATTTTTTGGATGGCATGAGACATAATAGTTTATTTTTTTTCTTTAGTACCCAAGGATTCTATTGTCTTGGTAGAAGAACATCCTGAAGAAATCACTGGATTGTTGAATGAGTATGCAGACATCATATCAGATAATGTTCCTGATGGATAACCACCTATGAGGAGTATTAGTCATTGTATGGATTTGATACCAGAGACTATTTTTCCTAACAAAGAAGCATATAGGATGACACTGATAGAGAATGAATAACTCAATAGAAAAGTGCAATATTTTTTGCAGCAAGGGTTGATCAGAGAAAGTATGAGTCTGTGTGCAGTGCCTATAATATTAGCACCTAAGAAGGATGGACAATGGAGGATGTGTACCAATTCTAGAGCCATCAACTAGATCATAATTAAGTATCAGTTTCATTTTCCAAGGATGGATGATTTGATGGATTGTTTGAGTGGATCTAGATATTTCACCAAGATAGATTTGAAGAGTGGATATCAATAGATTAGAATGAGAGAAGGTGATGAGTGGAAGACTCCACTCAAGACAAATGAAGGATAGTATGAGTGGTTAGTAATGCCTTTTGGATTGTCTAATGCACCAATTACTTTCATAAGTCTAATGAATGAAGTTTTGAATAAATTATTAAGCAACTTTTTCATTGTGTATATGGATGATATCTTGGCTTTCAGTAAGAGAAAAGAGAGGCATTTGATGCATGTTAACTAAGTATTGCAGAGGTTAAGAGAAATTTTTTTTTAAGTCAAAATCAAAAAAATGTAATTCCATGAAAGAGGAGTTAGTATACTTGGGATTTGTAATATCTGCTAAATGATTGGAGATGGATCCTGAGAAAGTGAAAGCCATTTTTGAGTGGCCTACACTAAATAATGTTAGAGAGGTAAGATCATTTCATGGGTTGGCTAGTTTTTACCGAAAGTTCATTAGAAACTTTAGTTCAATCTATGTACCAATGATTGAAACTTTAAGGGGAGCTAGGAAGGACTTAAAATGGACACATGGATCATAAAGGAGTTTTGAACTTTTGAAGAAGAAGGTGACAGAACAATTAGTGTTAGTTTTACCTGATTTCGATAAGGTATTTAAAGTAGACTATAGGTTTATCACTAGATTGTTGAATGAGTATGTAGACATCATATCAAATAATGTTCCTAGTGGATTACCACCTATGAGGAGTATTATTCATTGTATGGATTTGATACCAAGGGTAGTTTTCCTAAAAAAGAAGCATATAGGATGATACTGGAAAACAATGAAGAACTCAATAGGAAAGTGCAAGATTTATTGCAGCGAGGGTTGATCAGAGAAAGTT
This sequence comes from Thuja plicata, assembly GCA_018584345.1. Classification (NCBI taxonomy): domain Eukaryota; kingdom Viridiplantae; phylum Streptophyta; class Pinopsida; order Cupressales; family Cupressaceae; genus Thuja; species Thuja plicata. Next base: position 1,487,777 of record MU228114.1, read on the forward strand.
TGATCGTGTGATATGCCTACAATATTAGCACCTAAGAAGGATAGAAAATGGAGGGTGTATAGAAATTCTAGAGCCATCAACCAAATCATAATTAAGTATTGGTTTCCTTTTTCAAGGGTGGATGATTTGATGGATTGTTTGAGTGGAGCTAGATATTTCACCAAGATACATTTGAAGAGTGAAAATCATCATAATAGAATTAGAGAAGGTGATGAGTAGAACATTGTATTCAAGACAAATGAAGGATTGTATGAGTGGTTAGTAATGCCTTTTGGATTGTCTAATGCACCTAGTACTTTCATGAGGCTAATGAATGAAGTTTTGAATAAATTCTTAGGCAAGTTTTTCATTTTGTATTTGGATGATATCTTGATTTTCAGTAAGAGAAAAGAGAAGCATTTGATGCATTTTAACCAAGTATTGAAAAGGTTAAGAGAATAAAATTTTCTAATCAACATCAAAAAGTGCATTTTCATGAAGGAGGAGTTAGTATACTTGGGATTTGTAATATTATCTGACTTGGATTGAAGATGGATCCTGAGAAAGTGAAATCCATTGTTGAGTGGCCTACACCAAAGAATATTGGAGAGGTAAGATCATTTCATGGGTTGGCTAGTTTTTACCAAAAGTTCATTAGAAACTTAAGTTCAATTAGTGGACTGATGATTGAAACTATGAGGGGAGATAGGAAGGAATTAAAATAGACACACGGAGCATAAATGAGTTTTGAACTATTGAAGAAGAAGGTGATAGAATAATTGGTGTTAGCTTTACTTGATTTCAATAAGGTATTTCAAGTAGACTATGATGCTAGTGGAAACACAATTGGAGTTGTCTTGAGTCAAGAAGGGAGACCTATTGCATTTTTAGTGAGAATTTGAATGATACTGAAATATTTAGTGTATGATCAGGAATTTTATGCTATAATTCAAGAATTGAATAAATGGAGATATTATTTGTTACCCACGGAGTTTGTACTATATACTGATCATCAAACATTTAAGTATTTGAGAAGCCAAGGTAAGTTAATTTAGAGAAATTTGAGATGGGTTGAGTTCATATAGAGCTATACATTCGTGTTGAAACATAAGAGTGGTGTGTCAAATAGATTTGTTGATGCCTTGAGTAGGATGAGGAATTTGTTGACTAAAATGAAGATTGCAGTGTTGGTATTTCATGAGTTAAAAACATTATATGAGGAAGATATAGACTTCACCAATCCTTGGAAAGATTATAGAGAACCTATTGTTGCTAGCAGAAGTAAGTAGTTAGATTATCTTATTTAGGATGGGATGTTGTTCAAAGGTAGTCAGTTATGTGTACCCATAAGCTCTATGAGAGATAATCTTATTAAGGAGAAACATAGTGGAGGATTGGTAGGACATTTTGGCATTAATAAGATAGTAGTTTTGGTAAGGGAATATTACTTTTGGCCACAGGTTTAGAAGGATGTGCAGAATGTTTTCTAGGGTTGTAAAGTGTGTCAAGTTGAAAAAGCTAGTAGTCAGAATGTGGGATTGTATACATCTTTGATAATACTGATCAAACCTTGGGAAGATATCAATATGGATTTTGTACTCGGTTTTCCAAAGACACAAAGAAGCAATGATTTAATTTTTCTAGTTGTAGAAAGGTTTTCTAAGATGCCACATTTCATTCCTTGTAATAAAACTACAGATTCACTACATGGAGCTGGTCTATTTTTTAAGGAGATTGTGAGATTACATGGATTACCTAAAAGCATTGTTTTATACAGGGATAGTAGGTTTGTTGGTTGTTTTTGGGGAACACTTTGGAAGAAGAGAATGCTGATTTGAAGTACAGTTCTACTCTTTGTCCACAGACCAAAAGACAGATAGAGGTTGTAAACAAGAGTTTAGAGAATTTGCTGAGATGTTTAGTTGGAGACAAGCCAGAGAATTGAGATTTATTTTTTCCTCTAGAAGAGTTTTCTTATAACAATTTAGTAAATAGGAGCACATAGAAGAATAGTTACTAGTTTTAATCCTAAGGGAGTGGTGTAATTTAGGGATAATAGTCATGATATTAAGAAGAGTGTTGAAGGAGAAGAATTTATTGAGGTTATGAGGTCATTGCATGAGGGAGTGAGAAAATATTTGGGAAAGATGAATCAAACTTACAAACAGAGAGAAGACATGAAATGCAAACATAAGGAATTTCAAGTAGGAGATGAAGTTCTGGTGTACTTACAGAAGGGTAGATTTCCTATTGGAACTTACAACAAGTTAAGGATGAAGAAATATGGTCCTTGTAAGATCTTGAGGAAATTTTATTCAGAGAATGCATATGAAGTAGAGTACAACAAAACATTAATGCCAGCATAATCAAGTACATACATCCCAGAACATAATTGTAGAACAAAACATCAATTCCAACACATATATGCACAAGTTGAACAACATCTTAGCAATCTCCAACATACACAATATTTTTCAATGTCACAGAAGTACTTGGAACTCATTCCAAGGTATGAAAAAGATCAATAAAATGATAAGAGGCATAATAAAAATATCATCAAGAAGGAAAATATTGAGAGGATTTACAATTCGCACCTCACATATTATAAGATAGACTAATAAATCATAATTATAATGTCATGTTATTTTATGTAATTTCAGGAACTTATAACTTTTCATGATAAATGTTTAATATGTAATGGGATAACATAATATATAATAGAGGTAGGATGTTCCACTAATAGAAGTTAGGAATCTCTATAATCTATACAAACTTTTACTATACACAAAAAATATTGTCATCATAGATCAAATTAAGTTAGATCACTTGAGTATCAACTTTAGAACAAAAATAACAACCTAATTCTTTCATCATACTAAACATACTTCTTGAAATATTGTATTACTAAGTAATAAAAAGACACCTTAACAAAATATTTTATATAAATAATGTATGGTTTTAATTCCATCTTTATTTAATTTCACAAAGGTTGTGCATGAATAATGTAAGAATCCTAAATTATTTTGAATAAAACTTTATTTTTATTTTTTATTTAGATTAACTTGTTTTCCATAAACCTAAGTGCATTCATTCAAATCTAAACTAATTTCATTTTATAATATATGAATTGTAGAGGAAATATATAATCCATAATTTAAAAGTCAAAATAGTTCATATATAAGTACATAGATTGCTATGGAACCATGATGGGATAAAATATTTCCGTGTGAGAATAAAAATGCTAAAAATAAAATTAAGAAATTTCATGCAAAATATTGAATGATTTGAGTACACAATATGAAAATATGTGGTAATAAAAGTTGTACAGATATTTGAATGCGATTTGTGGACTATTGCTTATTTTGAAATGTTTGAAAATTAATTTGGAAAGTTTGAATCTTTCAATATGACTTTTAAAAATTATAATGAACAAATTTTTAGTCAATTTACTTAATTAATATTTATTTTTTATAATCATATAATCAATGACATTACAAATCTTTTAAATTTGGAATATAACAAATAATTTAAATCTTATAAACACATTTCGTTATGTATATTTGAAATTCAAACATAACATATATAAAAAATTAATAATAATTAAAATAAATAAAATTTTAATAAAAATATATTTTATTTTGAAATCCTAAAAATTCTTCCACACATTTTTTATTTTATATTTTTTTATTAAAAAGACATCAATATGATAGTTTAAGTTAAGGAAATGCATGAAGGCCCCCAACTAATAATATGTTTTTTTTTATTAATTAGCAAAAAAAGGTTTTGAAGGGACCCAAAACCCTTTACAAACCATTAAAACAAAAGATTAAGCGTTAAGAACCACTAGCAAAAGAAAAAACACAACAAAAAACAAGCCTTCAAAGAGGCAGTAACACTAACAACCTAAAGGACCAAAAAACACCAACAAAAAAGTTTCCACCCAGAGGGAAAACCAGCTCAAAACCTAGAAAAAGCATAACAAGATTGACCCTTAAGGGTCTCATCTATTTTTTCTTTGATTTCCTCCATTCTTCCAATGATGGTTTTGATATCATTAACACAATTTCTGACAGTAGAAGACTTCTTCTTGACACTTGACCTGGTCCTCGTATCCAATCCACCACTCTCTCCCTGGGCATCATCCCCTTGTTAGATCCTCTTTCACCCATGCCTTTCTCCAGTACATTAACCAGAGCTCTGAGATTAGTGCTTAAGGCACTCATGCTTTCACGACTATGCTGGAGGATCTGATAAATGGTTCTTTCCAACTTATCCACCCTACCAGAAATGGCATCTAGAACATTCCCCTTATCTTGAGGCTGAATATGCCTAGAGTCATCGCTCCACCCATCCACTTCTCCTCCAGAACATTATACCTAGCTTCCAACTTCCAACTCTTGAGGTTGAGCATCTTAATTTCCGGAAAGCAGCATTTCTTAAATCTAAAAGAGTAAAGGGCCTTCACTTTAGCAGTTTGCAAGGCACTTAGAGTAACTTCCTTTTTATCACTGAAATCATCAAACACCAATTTAATAGAGGATTCATAATGTGTATTGTTAAAAGCATGAAACAAAAAGAAAGAAAGCACGAATAAATTAGTTTTATAGAGAAATATGTAAAGATTACATTTAAATAATTGTTTCAAATACATAGAATCTAGCTTTGTGTGTGTGTGTGTGTGTGTGTGTGTTTTATTTTAATATATAAATTTGAAGAATTTGATTTTTAGTTGAATTGATAAGGGATGTCAATAGTCACCAAGTCAACCTTTTCAATTTTATATCAACATCAAACAAAAACTAACATAGAAATCAAATTTTATATCAACATCAAACAACAAATAGTATAGAAATCAAGGATTTTACCTTATCTTAGTAAATTATTTGAATATCATATAATCCAATATAAATATTAAACATTGTTATATGTAAAAATCATGGAAAACTAATTAACTTTCCGATTCTTCTAAGGAAAACAAGCCTTGAATTAGTAGAAAAGAAATGATCAACCTCTAGTTTTTAGATGGGCAATGAATAACCTCCAACTAAGGTTTTCTTTAAAAATTTCTTTAAGAAACATGAAACCCAAATGTTCCTTGTCTTTGATCAAAGAAGTTGTGGCCTAAAGACTTGTGCTCCTATATTAACTAAAATGCTTTGAGATGATATGAAAATGGAAATGGAAATGGATCTTTTATAGTGCATGGTACTGCACGATCTATTTTTGGGTCCATAGATGAGTTATAATAATATGCAACTAGCACATACTCCATGCAGGAGTACCTAACTACACTATAAGGAAAGCGTGCATACCCTACCCTATGAGATTTGAATTTGTGACCTCTTTCAAGAATACAAATTTTTCATCCCATTTTATAAAATATTTCATTAAAAATTAATAAAACAAATAAATTTAAAATTTACAAATATTTTATATATTTAAACTCACACCTTTGCTTTCAATGATTTATTGATAAAATAAAAGAATATTACATCTAATATGACAATGAAGAGACCAACTATATTGATAGCACTTGAAACAATGAATGTGAATATTTAGAAAAGTAACTACATGATTGATTACTTATATGATCAGCACAACAATCTCAAAGAGTGTAATCCAAATTGGATCATCCAATAGGAAAAATAAGCTAACCTTATAAGTTAGAAGAGAATTTGATTGGCCCCCACTTCTCCATGGATGAGTGCAAGCAATCCCTAAACAAGATAAGAACAAGTATAAAGAACTCTTCATGTATGAAACAAGCAACATATACTTTAGTCCCTTACACAAATGGAGGGCGCGTATTGCATGTTCTTCAGAGGCGTCATTTTCTCACCACCCTTATCCAACAAAATCATCCAAAATCAAATTAATTTGGATATGCCTACTCCACCACATTCAACTTTAGTATTAGAACGAATAGAAATAAAGTATTTTGTGCAGGCACTGAACTTCTCTTTCAGCCCCGTGAGACGAACATGGTTGGCAGATGAAGAAGCAGTTTTCAAGAGAAGGGGGATATAAAATAATGCAGAGGCGGAAAGCAAAAGAATAACCATCTTCCACTTTGTCAGTGGACGGTAGAGTTGGAAGATATATTACAAATTGATACCCAAATGCTTGTACTTTTTCTTCTTCTGAAGATTGCACAGACACTGTAGTGGGTGAAATCATCATTTTTCTGGTTTTGCGAGCGACAAAAAGGATAGTTGACTGCACGCGCAATAAGAATTGTGGACGGTGAAAGCAAATGAAAAAAATTAGAGAAAAGAGGCGGCCATATCAAGCCAACCAGTACATCTCAACGGGTGCCATGTTTTTCTGTCACTCCTCCACAATGCTTGCACGCTTGCCTCCATTACCTTTCTTTCGCTTTCCCATAACTATCCCTTCACAATCCAATTTTAGCTTACATCATCTCTTTTCGTTTCCAACCATTCAAATTCATTTTAGCTCCCAATTTTTAATGGTTGATTCAGAGTTAGAAAGAATTAAGGAATATCAAAATCATTTGGGATACCTTGTATTATATTTCTATACATTTTTATATTTGTAGATGAGATAATCAGGAAATATATTATTCTTTTATTATATTTGGAGAGATTTTGAAATTTGATAGATGACGTAATCAAAGAACATATTAGGTCAGTCTTAAATATCACACACTAGGAAAAAAATTAAGCTTGCAAAAAGTAAGTCAACTTTGACTATTTAACACTTTTTGCCAAGGAATCGGTCATTAGTGTGTGATGTTCACAGTCGTGGAACATATCATCATCTCGATAACTTATAACTTATATCATACTTCCAAGATTTTGAAACATGGTGGATGGCATAATAAGTAACATACCATCATCTATAAAATCTTATGTTATACTTCTAAATGTTTTGAGTACATATTATCACCAGAAGAAACTTGGTAGATAATCTAATCAAGGAACAATACCATTACCTAGAGAATGATATATCATACTTCTAGAGGTTTTGAAGCTTGGTAAATGACATAATCAAGGAACATATCATTAATTAGAGAACCTTATATCGTACTTTTGAAGGTTTTGAAACTTGGTAGATGATGTATGAAAGCACTAGTCTATGTTAATATGTCTTTGACTAGCAATCAAGGAGTAAGGAGTATCTATTCTATTAATATTACTTGAAGAATATTATATCATACATTCAACCGTTTTGAAATGCATACCATCATCCAAAGAATCTTATATCCATAAAACATAATTTTATACCTCCAAAGGTTTTAAAACCTGGTAGATGACCTTCTCAAAGACCATATCATTGCCCAAAGAGCATTATATCATACCTCGAGAGGTTTTGAAATTTGTTAGATAATGTAATAAAGAAATATAACATCACCCTAAGAACCTTAAATCATGTACCTCCAAAGGTTTGAAACTTGGTAAATGAAGTAATCATAGAACATATCATTAATTGAGATCTTATATCATAATCGTTGAGGCATTAGAACTTGGTATATGGTGCAATCACATAACATATCATTGCTTGGAGAACCTTATATCACACCTCTAGAAATTTTAGAAATTTGTTAGATGACATAATTAAGAAAAATACCATTATCTAGAGAACATTATATAGAGATTTCAAAACTTGGTAAATGATATAATCAAGGAACATACCATCATCAACCAGGGAACTTTCTATCGTCTCTTCTAAGATTATGGAATTTGGTAGATGGTTGAATCAATCAATATACCATTTCTAAGAATCTTGTATCATTGTTGTAGGTGTTTTAAATATTTGGTAGATGACATAATCAAGAAACGTACCATTATTTAGAGAAGATTATATCATATTTCTAGAAGTTTTGAAAATTGTTAAATGATATGATCAAGAAACATACTATCACTTAAAGAATCTTATATCATATCTGCTAAGGTATTAAAAAGTTAAGAAATGATATAATTAACATATATCACTTTCACCAAATGTACTCAACCAATCAAACTACAAAGTTTTAAACTTTTAAATTATTTTACGTTATAAACATAACTATGAACTCAACCAATCAAACTACAAAGTTTTTAAACTTTTAAATTATTTTACTTTATAAATATAACTTCTTTTCCTCCTTTTTCTTCTCTGAAATGAAAATCCGTTCTTTTGTGATCATATGAGCGATTTTGTTAATGCATTCTGCCATTTTTTTAAAGGTAGACTCCAACCGGGAATCTGTAAAGCTACTTCACCTTTTAGCGAGCGTTGCTCAATATCAGTTTTTATATGTATGACTATTACTGTATAATTGCTTGAAAAGTAAAGAAGAAAAAGGTTAGCTTTTAAGAATTTAAAAGAGGGAAAAGTTAACTTATAAGAATTTAATTTTGGAAAAGGAAGCATTGGTAACACGCATTGAGTCATGCATCCACTAAAGCTAATTTATTTAATCTGGTACTGTTCAAAACTTTGAAGAGTTTGTCAGGTAGTGGTCTTGAGGTTAGACTTTCTCTGAAACTGTGATGTTTCTCTAATCATAAAATCTTGAATACAAAAGCAAATGTCAAGGAGGAGGAAATTAAGATATGTAGTCACGTAGAATTGTTTTTTAAGTGTGTTATAATTGAATAAGTCTTTATAGATGCTAACAAAAAGAATTGTTACTAATAATTGTCAAATTCATAATAATAATAAAATATTTCAGTCCTTAGTAACGTCAAGCATATTGTTTCAGCTGCTTTAATATCAAAAACATCAAGCATAACACTATTACATGATGTACATAAGTTATTATTAGAAATAACATCAATCATTAGTTTTTCTTAGTATTGGTAGCCTTTTTTCTTATTTTGATATTTTTAACAAGATCTTGTATATTGTATTTATATATTTCATGAACCACCTTTTGAAAAGGATAATATATCAGAGAGAGAGTCATTAAAAGAACTCAATTTGGAAACACGAAATTCTTTACAAGAAATATTATCAACATTACAACCGTTGGTATCATTGAAGCTAGTGCTGCCTTTATTTAATCATGGAGCCTTCTTACTCAAATGTTTTTAACAATTTTCTGAAATTCATCTTCATTTTTTCCAACCTATTAAAATACCCAAAAAGATATTTAAGAGAAATTGAGACTGCTTTGAATAAGTCAAAAACACTTTCACAAATACACTAATTATATACTTATATCTACTTAATAAAAGAAATCATAGGATTTTTGTAGACATAATAAATATAGCTTTGCAAAGAATTTTTAAAATAAAAATGCTTAGTGTTATGCCTTGCATACCCGTCACAACATTTTGTTTGGTCCCACTTTTTATTTTTCATCATCTTTCCCTTGCCTTTTTTCTGTTTGCTTTGTTTTGTTTCCTTTTTGGCACTTCAAATTCTGGGACTCTAAAGCCTTGCCCCGCTTTGCCTTGTTTTTGGTTGTAGGCTCAAGCCTCAAGGTTTCATAATGCTTGTCGGGTCATCGAGTTCTTCATAGTATTTGGATCCCATAGCCCCATTTTTTGGCATGTGAAACCTGCTTGTCACTAACCAAGGGATAGTGCACTAAATGCGCCGAGCTCAACTAGTTATAATAGGTATTTTTGAGCTCACTTTTACTCACCAAGTGATTAAAAAGCATTTGTGAGCTCTAAGTGTGACATAGCCTTCTGAAGCCCTAATTTTCCCTCATTTGTGAAGCTCTTGTTGGATTCTCAATCATTTTCAGGTGGATTTATATGTTTCTTCATGAGAATTTTGAACAGGTAAGGATTTCTTCATTGCTTTCTTGGAATTTTTGTGTCATATCTTTGCTAATGTCATTTTTGTTCTTGTCCTTTGCATTTTTTAGTTTAAGGTTTTCACCTCTAAGATAGAAATAAGTAATTTATGCATGAAATTTAGGCCCTAGTAGAGTTAGGGTTCTTCAATTTTTCATTTTTTAAAATCTTTCTCATACCCTAGAATCGTAATGTCATATATTTTTTGCCAAGAATTGTTTGTAGGGTTTACAATTTAGGGTTTTCTTTATGTTCATCTAGTTTTCCTTGCACCATACTAGTGAGTTAAGGCACATCCCTTCCAAGATAAGCAAGTGCATTAATAATTGTTCAAGTTTTTCATGTCTTAGCTAAAGTCTTCTTGTTGCAAAGACTCTTAAAAGTTGAGCTACCATTCTAGCGAATCTTCACTCATTTCCATTGATTGAGGTTCTAAATGTGCAATTAATGTGCCATCCTTTAGAATTTTTGGCATGAGAGTCTTGTTGTGCACATTCGCAACTAGAGCATCCAAGATCACGTCAGTCCAAGTCCAAACTCTTGAGACTCCCTTTCTAAAAGTCTCTCATCCAAGAACTAGTCCCCTAGCCAAGATCAAACTGAGGTAGAAGTAACCAAAGTTTCATTAGACATCATACTTTTAGGTCTAGAGGTCCTCTTTGTTGAAACCTCAAAATCTTGACAAAATTTTGATTAGAGGAGTGTTGATAGACACCCAAATGATCTTCTTTTGTGATATTTTATAGTCATCACCAAGATTTTGTTGAAGGTACCAAAGTTTTCTTGTAAAAATTTCATCGCAACAATAACCTTCACAAAATGCCCACATTTGTCCATTAATCACCCATATATCAAAATATGCTTCAGCAGAGGCAAAGTGTTCAGTGAATGTTGTGAAGCATATTTATTCTAATTATTTTATATCTCAGTATTAAGTTTTAGGTTGCACAAAATACCTCATAGAGGAATGAAAATAGGAATTTCTAATAGATATTTTTTGGTTCATCGAAAATAGAAGAAATGCACCTAGTAACATTTTAGTGAAGAAATGAGATGTCAATGAAAACTCTATGTGGCGACATCAAAATATTTTTTTATGAAATAGTTGTATCGAAAGAGCACTTAGTGTCTTTATTGAAAGGATCTTCCTATCAATAAAATGTTATTAAAAGTTTTTTCCTATTGGTAGGCCCTACATGAGTCAGAGGAAGATTTTGATGAAACAACAACATTGAACAAGAGATAGAAAGTGATATCAAAGGCAGAATCTCATTGAAAATTATTAGCGTAAGAATGAACCCTCATCGATGAAGCTAAGAGTGAGCCCTATCGGAGGAAAATTTTTGATGAATTCGTAAGATCTAAAAAGACAAATAACTCTTCATCAAAAAAGGAAGTCCCATTGAAAAGAAGATATATCAATAAAGTATGATCACTATTTCATTAAAGGGAAGATTAATT
>MU228114.1:1507237-1517932 GCA_018584345.1 Thuja plicata
CTAGGAAGACCCCATGACCCCTTTTGACCCATTTGAATGCTCAAGTGTGTCCCAAGGCGTCCTAAGACCCCTTAGGACACACTTGAGCATTGAAATGGGTCAAAAGGGATCATGGAGGTCTTCCCAGGGGTCTACCTTATCACAAAGAGCTTTTGAAGAATTGAAACCTTTTTTTTGTGTGCCTTTTAAGATTCAAAATACCTGTTGTTGCAAATATCATGTGGAGTTTTCAATGCATCATGAAGCGTTACGATCCATTCATTTTACTTTGCATACAAGTGAAATGTTGGAGGAGTGTGGTGCAAGTGCTCTTCCAAAATCATCAAGAGACTTGCTAGATCATTTTTTATGTCTTAGATATGATGGATGTTTCTTTTATAGACAAGATTGCTTAAATGACAAGTGCTCAGAGTGTGGTGGGCTAGTGAAGTTTGTTTCATGTTTTCATGAGGGCTGCGAACATGATTTTGGAAAGATAATTGTCCAAAAAAAGGTATATGAAACCGTTAAATATACATTGAAAAGTGGAGTTGAAGGCTCTTGATGTGAGTTGGTTGCAAAAGAATGCAATGTAGCTGATTTTATTTCAGATTTCAGGAAGAATCTTTTTTACAAGTATGCAAGACATAGTCATAGGTCTCAGTGGTTGGATCAACAATTCAGGATTTGTAAGGACACTTTCCCGATTGAAACTATTATATCGGTCATTGAATTTGCAGTGAACTATACATTGCAGCCCCAAAATGAGTTGCAAGCTCAATATTACAATTCTATTCAGGTTGCTATTTTTGTGCACATAACATATAGACATTCCCGTGATAGTACAGAAGATGACCGAAAGATAAACTGAGAATACCATTTTTATATGAGCGATGATAGATCTCACTCTCACGAGTATGTCCAACATTGCTTTGAGAAATTTTTTGAGTGGGTGCAGGAAAATGATATTTCTATGGATGGACATCTCATTTGGTCAGATAATCACAGGTCAATTTAAAAATGCTCATATATTTTATTGGTTATGTAGAATGCATGTAGAGAGGTGTACCTCATATTTGGAGTTTTTTTGAGGCTGGTCATGGAAAAGGGGAGCATGATGGAGCAATTGCATGTGTAAAGAGAGCTCTAGTTAAGGAGAAATTGGGGATTTTAGGTGCAGAACTCCTTGATGCTCATTCTTTTATTGATTGGTGTAATTTAGCAATGTCACAGGGGGGGACTCTTGATTCAGCGGTGCACAGATTATTTTGGTTGGTTGAGTTGGGCACAATTGGAGATAGGTTGGATTATCAAACTGTGAAAAATTCTTCAAAAATGCATTCATTTTAAAGCTTAGATGCTAGTACATGGACCATTTGGACATGAGAGTTGGCTTGTTTTTTTCTGAGGTGTCTTCAATGTGATTGGGATCAATGTGAGTCAAGTGAGTGGGTCAATACATGGGTTCCACATTATCTAACTCCTTTATCTGTCACACTCTCTATAATAAATGATGACATGGATTGTTCACTTGACTATGACCATCTTTCAAATCTTCTACAGTGAGGACATGTTTTTGCATTGGTTGCACCACAGGGGAATGATGAGAGATCAGAATACTGGTTAGCACGTTATGTACGAGGAAAGCAAAAAATTGCACAACCGATGACAGATGATGATATGTTCACATATCCAACAGGATCACATGCTGTTGTAGGAACATGGTTGCGCACATACATGACTAGAAATAATGGTATTCCCACCTTTGAAGACTATGAGAAGCACAAAACCATTCTCATGTATTCAAACCTTGTTATAGCAGCCAATGTTAAGTTGCTGAAACATCAAGGAAAACCATAGACAAAAGAACTTTGGACTATTAGTAGTATTGATCATGAAGCAATATTGAATACCCTCAACGAGAGAGAAGACCCTTCAGGCACACTTCAGTAGGTAAGTGAAAGTCACTGTAAGGTTTTCCATGTTGATTACGGTTACGTTCAATACATGTTCATTGTAGTTTTCTAGTTTAAACTTGGCCAATAAACTTGGTTTTGTATGTGGATTGTAAGTGTAGTTGGATACATATATGATAGATATAGGAGATTGAGGTGTGCATTTGATTAGCCCAGATCTTTTATGACGGTAAACTTCACTATGCATTGGCTAGTCATGTTCTTTGGTTCGTTTAGTTACTTATACATTCATAATATTTTTGGCTTGACCTATAAACTTATTTTTTTATTATGCCTTCTAAATGTAGGGATTGGAATATAGATGTCATCAAGTACCATGTGTTAAACTTATGCACTTTAGGAGCTGAAATGACACTTAAAATTTTGATATATATAGTGATGAAATCCATGCAAGAATGCAAATATTTGACAAAAAATTGTCAAGGCTTTATTTCAAATGTGTTAGATCTAAGATGTCTTATAAATTCTTTTACAATAAAATATAATGCTTTGTTGAATGTTTACAAAGTAGTAAAGTATAGATCCGTACAATTTCAAAAAGTCACAAAATTACATGAAAAATTCATCCCTATATAAAACACATTTTCTAGTTTTACTTCAAAATATCCCAAAGGTCTTGGAAATTAATATTATGATCAAAGAGTACTAGTTGGGGAAGCACTTTTCCTAAAAGGACAAGTCTTTAAACATTGGACAACTCGTCTAACTTACGAACCCTCACTTTGGCTTGGAAGGGATAATTATGGCACTTAATGAAGGAAGTACCTATCAAACCTTGAAATAGACCAATATAAAACTTGGGATACCTTGGATTACATTAGATAATATCATTTATCCATTTTTGGTTCTTAAAACAATACCTATGAAAAGTTATGGGGAATCAAGCATCTAGTCTATGCTTCTGTACCAGTCACATACCACTAAGAATTCAAGAGCATCAAGAGCCATTTGTCATGGGACCAAAATTTCAGCTCCATCAGCTCCATTTGGCTAGGTAAACACTAGCGGAGACCTTTCTTTGATCATGTAGCACCAAGAACATTCTGGCGCATGTCAGACCGGAGTGTTCCCAAGGTGCACTAAGCCAAATTTGGCAGCAATTTTAAGAGATCCATATCTTAGACCTTGTGAGAGATATAAAAGATTCGTGAAGTGTAAAAGGACCATCTTGAGAAGGCCTACAAGCATGTGGCTTAGTTCTAGGAGATTCCACTCTGATTCCATTTGGCGACCGGATCTTGGTTGGTGCAAAAAGCGACATTGTTGCTCAGTTGAAAGTTGCTTAATGGTGCATCTTTCAAACCGTTCTTCATGGGACCAAACCATTAGCTCCATTGTCTCTAGTTGGCCTGGTAAATTCTAAGGGATACCTTTCTTTTCTCGTATATCACCAAGAAAATTCTGGCACATGTCAGACCGAAGTGTTCCCAAGGTGCACTAAGCCAAATTTGGCAGCAATTTTTGGAGATCTGTATCTCGGACCTCATGAGAGATATCACAGATCTGTGTAGTGAAAAAGGACCATCATGGGAAGGTATACAAGCACATGGCTTGGTTCTGGGAGATTCCACTCTGATTCCATTTGGTGACCAGATTTCGGTTGGTGCAAAAAGTGACATTGTTGGTGAGTTGAAAGTTTCTCAACGGTGCATCTTTCAAACTGTTCATTGTGGGACCAAACCGTCAGCTCCATCGGCCCCATTTGGCTAGATAAATGCTAGGGGAGACCTTTCTTCACTCGCATAGCACAAAGAAAATTCCGGTGCATGTCGTACCGAAGTGTTCCGAAGGTGCACTAAGCCAAATTTGGCAGTGATTTTCAGAGATCCATATCTCGGACCTCGTAAGAGATATCAAAGATCTATGAAGTGCACAAGGACTATCTTGGGAAGGCCTACAACCATGTGGCTTGGTTCTAGGATATTCCACTTTGATTCCATATTTTTAAAGGTAGACTCCAACTGGGAATCTGTAAAGCTACTTCACCTTTTAGCGAGCATTGCTCAATATCAGTTTGTTTTTGTATGTATAACTATTACTGTATAATTGCTTGAAAAGTAAAGAAGAAAAAAGTTAGTTTTTAAGAATTTAAAAGAGGGAAAAGTTAACTTTTAAGAATTTAATTTTGGAAAATGAACCATTGGTATCACGCATTGAGTCATGCATCCACTAAAGCTAATTTATTTAATATGGTATTGTTCAAAACTTTGAAGAGTTTGTCAGGTAGTGGTCTTGAGGTTAGACTTTGTCTGAAAGTGTGATGTTTCTCTAGTCATAAAATTTTGAATACAAAAGCAAATATCAAGGAGGAGGAAATTAAGATATGTAGTCACGCAGAATTGTTTTTAAAGTGTGTTATAATTGAATAAGTCTTTATAGATGCTAACAAAAATAATTGTTACTAATTATTGTCAAATTCATAATAATAATAAAATATTTTAGTCTTTAGTAATATCAAGCATATTGTTTTAGCTGCTTTAATATCAAAAACATCAAGCATAACACTATTATATGATGTAAATAAGTCATTATTAGAAATAGCATCAATCATTAGTTTTTCTTAGTATTGGTAGCCATTTTCTTATTTTGATATTTTTAGCAAGATCTTCTATATTGTATTTATATATTTCATGAACCACCTTTGAAAAGGATAATATATTAGAGAGTCATTAAAAGAACTCAATTTAGAAACACGAAATTCTTTAGAAGAAATATTATCAACATTACAACCTTTGATATCATTGAAGCTAGTGCTGCCTTTATTTAATCATGGAGCCTTCTTACTCCCCAAATGTTTTTAACAATTTTCTAAAATTCATCTTCATTTTTTCCAACCTATTCAAAAACCCAAAAAGATATTTAAGAGAAATTGAGACTTCTTTGAAGAAGTCAAAAACACTTTCACAAATACACTAATTATATACTTCTATCTACTTAATAAAAGACATCATAGGATTTTTGTAGACATAATAAATATAGCTTTGCAAAGAATTTTTTTAAAAAAAATTCTTAGTGTTATGCCTTGCATACCCGTCGCAATATTTTGTTTGTTCCCACTTTTTATTTTTCATCATGTTTCCCTTGCCTTTTTTCTGTTTGCTTTGTTTTATTTCCTTTTTGGCACTTCAGATTCTGGGACTCTAAAGCCTTGCCCTGCTTTGCCTTTTTTTTGGTTGTAGGCTCAAGCCTCAAGGTTTCATAATGCTTGTCAACCCATTGAGCTCTTCATAGTATTTGGATCCCATAGCCCCATTTTTTGGTATGTGATACCTTCTTGTCACTAACCAAGGGATAGTGCACTAAATGCGCTGAGCTCAACTAGTTATAATAGGTATTTTTGAGCTCACTTTTACTCACCAAGTGATTAAAAAGCATTTGTGAGCTCTAAGTGTGGCATAGCCTTCTGAAGCCCTAATTTTCCCTCATTTGTGAAGCTCTTGTTGGATTCTCAATCATTTTCAGGTGGATTTATATGTTTCTTCATGAGAATTTTGAACAGGTAAGGATTTCTTCATTGCTTTCTTGGAATTTTTGTGTCATATCTTTGCTAATGTCATTTTTGTTCTTGTCCTTTGCATTTTTTAGTTTAAGGTTTTCACCTCTAAGATAGAAATAAGTAATTTATGCATGAAATTTAGGCCCTAGTAGAGTTAGGGTTCTTCAATTTTTCATTTTTTAAAATCTTTCTCATACCCTAGAATCGTAATGTCATATATTTTTTGCCAAGAATTGTTTGTAGGGTTTACAATTTAGGGTTTTCTTTATGTTCATCTAGTTTTCCTTGCACCATACTAGTGAGTTAAGGCACATCCCTTCCAAGATAAGCAAGTGCATTAATAATTGTTCAAGTTTTTCATGTCTTAGCTAAAGTCTTCTTGTTGCAAAGACTCTTAAAAGTTGAGCTACCATTCTAGCGAATCTTCACTCATTTCCATTGATTGAGGTTCTAAATGTGCAATTAATGTGCCATCCTTTAGAATTTTTGGCATGAGAGTCTTGTTGTGCACATTCGCAACTAGAGCATCCAAGATCACGTCAGTCCAAGTCCAAACTCTTGAGACTCCCTTTCTAAAAGTCTCTCATCCAAGAACTAGTCCCCTAGCCAAGATCAAACTGAGGTAGAAGTAACCAAAGTTTCATTAGACATCATACTTTTAGGTCTAGAGGTCCTCTTTGTTGAAACCTCAAAATCTTGACAAAATTTTGATTAGAGGAGTGTTGATAGACACCCAAATGATCTTCTTTTGTGATATTTTATAGTCATCACCAAGATTTTGTTGAAGGTACCAAAGTTTTCTTGTAAAAATTTCATCGCAACAATAACCTTCACAAAATGCCCACATTTGTCCATTAATCACCCATATATCAAAATATGCTTCAGCAGAGGCAAAGTGTTCAGTGAATGTTGTGAAGCATATTTATTCTAATTATTTTATATCTCAGTATTAAGTTTTAGGTTGCACAAAATACCTCATAGAGGAATGAAAATAGGAATTTCTAATAGATATTTTTTGGTTCATCGAAAATAGAAGAAATGCACCTAGTAACATTTTAGTGAAGAAATGAGATGTCAATGAAAACTCTATGTGGCGACATCAAAATATTTTTTTATGAAATAGTTGTATCGAAAGAGCACTTAGTGTCTTTATTGAAAGGATCTTCCTATCAATAAAATGTTATTAAAAGTTTTTTCCTATTGGTAGGCCCTACATGAGTCAGAGGAAGATTTTGATGAAACAACAACATTGAACAAGAGATAGAAAGTGATATCAAAGGCAGAATCTCATTGAAAATTATTAGCGTAAGAATGAACCCTCATCGATGAAGCTAAGAGTGAGCCCTATCGGAGGAAAATTTTTGATGAATTCGTAAGATCTAAAAAGACAAATAACTCTTCATCAAAAAAGGAAGTCCCATTGAAAAGAAGATATATCAATAAAGTATGATCACTATTTCATTAAAGGGAAGATTAATTGAGGAAAGGTTTGGGGTATCTCATTGAAAGGATATATCGATAATGATAGCAGTATTCAAATTCCTTGTCTTATCAAAAGACTTTTATGTCGATGAAATAATTTTGGCATTCTATCAAAAGGATGTATCAAACAAACATGAGTTTTGATAAGACATTCAGTGGAATTAGCGAAGCAAAATTCTCATCAAAAGAAAAATATTGATACAAGTCATTACTTATCCAACAAATTTTTTGTTGATGAAATAAAAACATTGAAAACGTAGAAAAATGTGTATACAAATTATGAAATCTCATTGAAAAGTGAAAATAAAAATAAAACATGCAAATATATTGAGGGTCCCACCGAAGATCATATCAACTAAGCAGGAAGAGGCCAATGTGTCATTGGTCCCACTAAATTTTTTTATCGATGAAATATAAGCATCAATAAGGCGGAAAAACACTTGAACAAAGTGGAAAGCCCCATCAAAATGATTCATATCGATGGAGTGGCTTTATTTATTCATTGAAAACATGCAAATCAATGGAGAGGAAGCATTAATTGATGAAACATATTATATGTTCAATGAAGTAAGGGTTTTTATCGATAAAGAAAACATTAATATTGTTAGAATAACTGAGGGGGGGGGGGTGAATCAGTTAGCTCCCAATTATCCTAAAGTCCCAAATTCCTCCGGATGTATTTAAGAACAATTTCAAACATATAATTCAACTCGGTGAAATGTATTCTGTAATCTCCAACTTTAGTCATATAGTGTTTACCGAGTATCAATAAATTAATACTGTGATTATTGATCAATGTCAATAAAGTAATGTGTAAAGAAAAATAACAATCATGCACATTGACACATAGATTTTTAACGTGGAAACCCTGCTAAGGGAAAAACCACCCAGGACCAGTAACCCAAAATATTTCACTCTTCTGAAGTGAGCTTAGTTAAGAGCCAACCCTATTAAAGGTTACAATGCACACTGTTAAATGTGACCTGGTTAGAGGATTTAAAACTAACAGATCTCTCTTGACCATGCATTCACTATGGGGTCAACAAGAAAACACTCAAAATTCATTAGAATGTCATAATAAAGACTTTCACGTCCTACTCGATTAAGAGATTTATCTGTAACAATGGTTAAACTGATATAGTAATGATCTGATTTAAATACAACTTTGTTGTGTAGATTTTTAGATCTATGCTAAGTACATAATACTTATGATCAATTTTTTCGATTCAGTTGATCTGATTCTTCATACTCCGTTTTACTTGATAATGCTCTTTCCTTTTTCACTCAGTGATATCTGCAGAAAATGCTTGGTTCTATCTTTAACCAGTTTGATCATTCATGCATAAACTTCGCATGTGCGCATCATAGCATCATGTGATTCAAAATGAATCTCTTGTCTCTTAAAAAAACATCATAACTCATTTAATTTTGATCCTTTAAATTTTTCCACTTAATCTCCATCGTTGATTTTGTCACTTAAACCATCCTCGACAGTTGTGTTAAAAATATGTTTCAATATTTGTCTTCTGATCTTCCTTGATTTTTCATAACTGTTTGATCAACATAAAAAACCTTATCATTTACCTCAGAATCATCAATTTCTAGCTCAACATTCTAGACGGCCTCGGTTTGATTTAAATTGTTTGGTCAATATCATGTTGTGTCGGTGATTCCTAGCTGGGTTATTACTGTGCTCAGTATACATTGTTTTTTACTCGGTGTTCACTGTCTCTTAGTGTATACAGAAGTCTTCATTTACCGACCACATAAAATTTGTTTGTTCCAGATCTTTAATCCATAATAGATGTTTGTCATCGTAATGATGCTCAAATAAGTTGACATCAATGACAATACATTAACTGATAATGTTTATCATTATATCTGTAACTCGGTTGACTATCAACAAATGAATTCAAACATACAATCAGTTGTAGTTCATAAATATCTCCCTTTGGCATTGATGGACACACAATATGAAATATACAATATAAAAATATCATAGAAATACCAAACTTCTGTTCTACAACTACAACAATTTTTTTAGCTCTCCCTAGCTTGAATATATAAACTGTTTCACTATTAAAAAACTCACCATGCAAACTCTCCCTGCAGATTTGACTCTTATGTTCTTGAATCTCCCTATAGATAGACATTTCTCTCCCTTTCTCTTTTCTCCCTTTAGTATATTTTTCATTGATCATTCTCTCCCTTTGACAATAATACCAAAAAGAAATATGCATCTCTTCAGTAGCCAAAAAAATATCTCTAGTGTTTGGTGCAGTAGAATAATTACCTTGCAGTGTACTAATATAGTTGTGTCAGTCGAGTTCATCTTTGCATCAACATGATTGATATTCTTAGTTCATGTAGGTTGATGCAACCTCCTAGTCAGCTTAGTGACCAATAAACAAGGGATGAACCCCTAGTCTACCTCTCATGTACTCAATTGTATCCTTTGGTAAGGGTTTAGTGAATATGTATGCAAGTTTTTCTTTTGATTGTACATGTTATAGGGTATGTGCAGGATCATGGTATACCAAGCTATGGCCTTAAGTGGCAATGAAAATTCAGAAAATCAGGGTTAGTCAACTTGACGTAAAAAGTTGAACATCTTATCAACCTTATGTGAAAAAGTTGTAAGAACAGAGTCTGTAGGAAATTGAATGTAGTTTCTAAACTACTAGCCCTTTTTCTGGAAAAAAATAATCTAATTATTCAATATTTTAGATTTCAATGTAGTAGTACGAAAATTTAAAAAAAGATAAAAAGTACGTGTATGTCTGACCACCTTAATCACAATCAAATGATGATATATTTTCACAAGATTCTAAATATAAGTAGTAGACTCATGCCCGGATGTGATGCATATTTTTGTTTAATATTTTACCAAATAAATAATTAATTATAAATTTTCTGCTACATCTTATTCAAAAAAAAAAAAAACTCTTGTGTGTAACCACCTTAACTAATTCTAAACTTTACAAAATTGGAAACTTTTTTTTTTCTTATAGTAGGCGAAGCATAGAATGTGACGCATGTTTTGGATTTCAAAAAGGTTAAACCGTTTGAAAGTTATGGTTTTTTTTCAATCAGTATGTCAATGAGGACTTTAAAGATATCTCAACTAGAAAATAAGTAATAATTACTTAATGAACTCAAATTCTGACAGCAATTATATTGATGGAAAGCTGATAACGTCTTTAAGAAACCCTTTTCGTTTCATCAATTTTGGGTGAAAAAAAGGTCGTCAGCTACATTGTCTAAGTTTGTAGATCAGAGGAAATATGGTGAACACGTCATTTGGGTTGACCAACCACATTTGGCATTGGAAAGCCAAAACTGAAAGAAACTACCAAGCCTAATCATATATCGGATATTATCATATGTCCGATATTATCATATATCGGATATTATCGTATGTCTGATATTATAGTATATTTGATATTATCGTATATCCGATATCTCCCGCCTAGATACAACATTTTGATTTCAAAATTTTATGATTCAAGTTTTTTCAATTTTATGAGTTTTAGTTTATATATTATAAATTTCATTTGTTTTAATATTATTTTTAGATGGTAATAGCATTAGTATTATATAATTATTTAAATATTAGTATTATATAATTTTTTAACTATTAGTATTATATAACTATTTAAATATTAGTATTATATAATTATTTAAATATTAGTATTATATTATTATTTAAATTTCTCTATTTTATAATAGTATAATATTAGTATTAATTATTTATTAATATTT
>MU228115.1:13238-45145 GCA_018584345.1 Thuja plicata
TAAAAATTACACTAAAGATGTGAAATCCCTTTTTAACAAACTGTAACTTCCTATCATATGTGCCTCTTCATGTGGGCCATTAAAATGAATTAATAAATTAGTCTTACATTAATAAATTAATCTTACATTAATAAATTAATCTTACACATTCTTCCCATGTAGGATAAAAGTTTTTGACCACTGAATCAGTGGAAAACGTGGAATTAAAGCTGAGGCATGTGAATTGTCAAAACAAGATAATTAAAAGAAAAGTCATTTTGTGAAAAGACTCTAAACTCAGGAAAATGTAATTAGCAGATGCAAAACATCTTCCTTTCCTGGGCAAGGTTGGAGATTTGAAACAGTGTATAGATATCCATCAAAACAATGGAATTAGGAATGTTGACCACTGTAGCCGCTCCTGTTAGACACACATGTAAAATGCACTAGCACAACCATCACATTATAGCTAGACAAGAATGGAATTGTTAGAAGGGCCTTACTAAAATTTCAAGAAAAATGTAAATTTCTTAGCATTGAAGTTAAACCCACAACCTGTGAGCAATAGAAAGTTCTCCCTGTCTGCAAGTATCTAAAACAGAATTAAGAAAATTTACAACAATAGAAATTAGCATAGTGAAGTTCGAATATGTCTACCTATAGACACGTGGATATAACAAAAGGTGATAAGATTCATCGGTGATACAAGTATATGTTTGTTAAATATAGACAACAACATATATAATAGTACAAACAAGCTTTAGAGGGAATAAGATCGATGATAGAGATATCTACGCTTGGTGGTTATATCAGAAATTGGTGTGACTAAACAAATAAGTCATATCGTAAACATTGTTGAAAGCATTATAAATTGGTTACACACACATCATTTATATCATGCATAACATCATTCAATGAAGTGAGAAGGATAAGTTAAAGTAATTGTCCTAATTATCTAAGTTAATTGAAAAAGGGATAGTACAAGTGGGATAGTAACAAATGATTAACATAATCAAATACAAATAATGTATGAATTCAACATCTAATCAGTAGTTATCATAATGAGATGTGATTAGTAAAGAAGAAAATTAACATAAGGATTAGAATGAAACCGATATGTTATGAAGAAGGACGATGGTACAAATATCATATTAATGGGCTCACCTTATGAAAGGAAATACTTAAAAATATTTGAAAAGATAAGTATCTCATGTTTTTTTAATCCATATGAATTTGCAGTTTGTAATTCATTAAATAATAAATTTTGTATGCTTCTATCATTTTTATGTTCGGGATAGTTTAGCTTTATGGAATATTCATAATCTATCTCTAACATACTTTCAGGACAAAAGCATAGGAAATCCAGATTCAGGGGGAGTCTGACATCTTCAGAAAGGTCAAGAAGTTAGCGAAATTTAGCTTCTAAGAAAACAGATGATTCAGCCAACTTGTGACAAAATCGATCATATTGATTTAGAGGGAGTTCACTGTTGAAGGTAAAACAATTCTGAGATTATAGTAGTGAGAACTCATGGATAGAATCGTCGATGAGATGCACGTGGATAGAATTCCTGATTAAGGCATTCCATACATCATGAGACTACCGCTCATTGAGATAAACATCATACTAGAGGTCTTTACTATCTTCCCTCAAGTCCAAGAGAGAGTGTTAATTTTATGACCTTGGAAAAGATAAAAATTCATCTTATGCTAGCCGATGTAACCCAATGAATATTCAGATTATTCATATTGGTTCTCTCAGGAAGGAAGGTATGAAGTGATATCCTGCAGTGACACTGAGTTGAGTATATAAACAGGGTATTCCTTCGTGAAAGAGGGAGAATCTAAAGGATCTGCATCTGTGGACATTCGAGGATCTTGATTTAGAGGGAGTAGACCATGTTTTGTTAGTTCTATAGTAATCAAGAAATTTTAGCAGAGAATTATCATTATTACCATATGAGAAGGCTATACTTTCATGTGAGAGGGAGAAGGTAGAAGATCAAATTAAGTTGGTACCCCAGGATCATGGCCATACAAATTCAGAGGGAGTGTACCATGTCAAGATGGTGTATACTTTATAAGCTTAGAATTCACCAAGACTATCAGACAGTGCATACAAATACAATTAAGTGGAGAAAAAATGACTGATATTCTTACCAAGCCCCTTTCTAGAAAGAATATTGTGTACTTTCAGATAACCTTGGTATGTTGAGGTGTAAAGCCTTAGCTGAAAAGAAGGTTTATGCTTCAGTGATCCATCATTTTGTATCTTAAATGATTCTTGTCTTTGATAGATAAGTATAAGGTGGAAGCCTTGGTTTCCACTCTCTGGGATGAGCCATGGTGGATCCACCCTCTGAGAAGAGTCAAGGTGGATGTCATATGTGGGACTTTATGAGCCCATTCATTTTGTGTTATATTATGAAAGGTGACAACATTTCATATGTGCTACTATTGTTAGGTGACGAATTAGACAATAGCTTAACCTAGTGTGACGTATGACTATGTATTGTAGTCACTAGTCCTAACACTGAATTTTTGGAGTTGTTAAATCCATTTCCAAATTGGTCAGGGATTATAACAACATGTGAATCAAGATGAGACTTGTTGATGTGTATTTTATGACCCACCAAATAGTAGAACAAAACACCGAGGTATCTTATCCTCTCTTGATCAAAGTTTCGTATATGCGAAGATTGCGATAAGATCATATAGGTCACTCCAAGGTTCCTTTTCTATGTTAGGTCTTGACCATTGATAAGCTCGGTGGTAAATGTGATTTGCTAAATATCACAAGGGGCCTTATGTTTTCAGTCTTGAAAGATTTGCAATGAAACACCTTTTTGGAATTTTCAGAATATGTGGAAAGCAAAAGGAAGTAGGGTTCATAAAAATTAATCTACTCCTAAGGGAAATGATAGCAATAGTCAATACTTTGGTGGACAAATTCCCAAAAACCAGGTTTCGCTTTGCCAAGTTATACTACAACTAAATGAGAACCGGTGCAATCTTCAATGTTTATGCATAGGATTTTCATACCACTACGGACACCATCATGAAGAACAATGTATGCCAATGATAGAAGTTAAGCACATGCATGAATGAGGTTTAGGCTAACTTTGCACAATGATTTACAATCTGTAAAATGTCAAAAGTATGAACCAAAGGAACTCATCAAAACACCATCATATTTATCATTGCAATCACAAAACTTCATCAAACATTATCTAACTAATCTTAACTAAATGAGGGAATTATGAAACCAAGCAAGCACTAAAACACAACAAGTATTCACCATGAAACCAACAATGAAAACTTTATTGTCTGAGTAGATCTTCAGCAACAATCTCAAAATTTTTCTCCTTACAAATAAAAATTGAGGCCTTTATATAGGTCCTCGAATATAATGAGTGTCTCAGATCAAACAATAACCAATGGCCTAGATCATGCCACCTCAGCCCTAACTAGGGTTAGGGAAAAGAAGAAGGAATCTACCTTAATGCAAAAGGAACCCACTACCATAATGGGAAATAAGTACCCATTATGCATGCATGCTCAGAAAGAAAGTGGGATGCAATAAATGACCACTAAGCATGCCCACTATGCATTAAATCTATCTCCACCATGAGATCTACCTTTTCCCACTCTTCCTGAATGACTAGAATCTTCCCAATACTACTTCTAACTCATCTATATTGACGCTTGGTGATGATTCATGCTTGAATTCCAAAGCTACCAAAGCTCTTTCAACTTTTTTCAAGTTGTCCTCCCATTCTGGCAACAAATCCCGAGCAGTGTGCATATCATTTGAGAAGGTGGAAAAGTTCTCAAAATCATCCCTGGTGAAAAAATTTAATCTAAAGAATTCCTCCAATTTACTCTTCAGGTTGTCTACAGTTATCTCCTTTTCATACAATCATTTTGATACCAGTTATTCCCTTCAATCAAAAAGATTCCTCAATGAAATGCCCAAACATTTCCTTGGCCATGAGAACTCCTCCATACCATCGGGTGAAGTCACATTCTTCCCCTTAATGATCCCATGGTCAAGTAGCACATGCCTGGGCGTCTCCATCAACTACTGCAATTCCACAATCATCTCATCTTGATAGATATTCTCATCCTCCCATGATTCCTCCATGAACTGAATTCGAGAAAGGATGGAAAATGCCCTGTTGTAAACTCATACCAAGTCCTCAGCATGCTTGTGGGCTTCATTTTGGATGCCTTCGATCCAATCCTCCACCCATTGAGAATTTCTCCTGATTCTATCTATACTCTCTACCACCTCATTTGGAACAACCAACGGAGGGACAAAAGATGGACCTTCTTCCCTTACTAGATGAGGTAGACTGTTGATGTAGTTGCATAATGCTCTGATCTCTCCTCTATGCCTCTGATACTTCTCTTCTAATCTCCTCATCTTTTTCTTGATCGCCTGTGTAGAATAATCAAGTTCCTCCAATACCTGCTCTTGGGAGGCATGACCTAAGTCAAAATCAGACATATTATATTCATCTGGAGCAATTTGTTCCTTTTCTTTGTCCACGAATAGTGTTGCAAGATGAAGGGCTTTGGACCCAGACTCATCTCTAACAATCTTCACAAACCTCTTAGCCTTTCCTTTCTTATGTGATTGGTTGACCCTATTCATAATTTCCTACAATTTGAAAGCCGGGTCAACATCCTTTTCCTGACTTCTTTGGAGCCTTTGCCTCACCCATTCTAGAATGGAGGCTCCTTAATCCTTCTGAACTACCATCTGCTTCTGTTCCTGCACTGCCCTTGTGTCAATTTTCTCATCTCCTGGAATTTCTTCCATCACCTCTGGAGCTGGTGTCTCTATCATGGGAATCTCATCTTTAGTTGTGGGAATCTCTTCTTCTATTATCCTTCTGAAGAAAACACCAAGACTTTCCTCAGTGGTATCATCTTGTTCCCTTTTTTTTTTTGGTGTAAACCCGTCATTGGCATTAATGCTCAATTTGTCCTGAACTTCCCTTGTCATGTGTTTCTCTCCTTACTTAGCTCTCCCCCTACTTGCTTCTACTTCTTGTCTGGAGAAGGTGCCTATCTCCTACACACTTGGAGTCCAGCTCAGTGAGGATGGAATCTCCTTGAAACTTGGTCTCTTTTATGATTGTTCTTCAATATGGAGATCCAACCTCCTCTTTGTGTGTGTTTCCTGAGCAATACTCCTTTCTTTTATATGCTCTGCACTCCTTGACAAAGTTTCTCCTTCTTCAATCCTTTCTCCTGATGTTTGCTTTGGTCTTTCATCCCATAGTGGTTGATTCCCTAATAACTCGTAGGTCTAGTCCTCCTTCAGTACACTCATTCTACCAAGTTTTCACTCAATGCACCACCTTGTGAAGTCTAGGACTGCTTTTGCCAAAACATCAAGATCTGAAACCTTCTTCTTTGCGAGTCATAGGGATGAGTAACCCTTTGTTTTTCTAGATTATACCCTTTCTGAAGAACATTTGGATCTTCCTTCATCTGATCAGGCATGTGAAAGAGCTTGTGAGCTCTGATGATGTTCAGGGGCAATCTGAAGCGCATCCTTTTCCTAATCTCATTTTCATCTTTGGCATTGGCCCAAAAATCTTCAAGGTGTGTCTTATGTTGATACTTTGCTCCTGCCATCGACTTGATTTTGTTATAGGGATAAAAATCCAGTCTTCCTAAGTAGAATGGAATATGGAAGAAGTATAACTCATCCTAGGATCTCTCAGCTTCCTTTAGACATAGGCACATTTCAACTTTATCTTCTCCTATCAAAAATGGGAAATCAAATCCCAACTTCTTCTTTCCTTTCTGAATCTTGTCATACACTATCAATTTCTGAGTAAGTTCCAACAGAACCATCTTGTCAATAGGATATCTCAGAAGCTTGTATGGTTGTGCCGAAAATCGTTGAACACTGATATAGGAGAAAGTGGGAAAATGAATAAACCAGGCTCTGTATTCCTCCACTAGCTTCATTGCTCCTTTCGATAATCTCATGTGCAATTTCTTCTGCATATTTATCACAATTCGAATTGCGAAGTCATCATTGACCCAAACATAATCATCTATGGCCTGCAAATGCAATTGAGGGTAACACTTGTGAACTTTCAGCCATGAATTTCCACTTCTGATTTCTCACTTAGATCACAATCCCTCATGCCTCATATTTCGTGCCAACATGTATATGGAATAGGAACTCATATAAAACTAATGTGATTTATCGAGGTTTGCCAATTGTTCACTGAGGTTGTCACTGATCATTCCAGCCCAGTCCATGTGATTGTGCTGTTCAACTACTTGCTCAACAAAGTACCACATCCATGACTCAAATAGATAGGAGTGCGGCATGCCAAAGATTCTACTCAGCATCACGATCAAGTCATTGTATTCCCTATGGAAATCCAACCAAACCAAATCCTTCGGCAATCTTGAATGATGGGATCTATTCTTTCTCAACCACTTATCATTTATGATATTTTCACAGTATTGAATTCCTGCAGAAAAAAATCTATGTGCCTGCTCCATCATCAATACCAATTTCCTGGAAGAAGGGATTCTGAATGCCTCCACAATTGCAGGTGGAGAAAGGTATTAAATGATGTTTCCATCAGAATCTTTGATCGTTCTATCTCCTAAATTGAAGTGCCTGGTGCATTCCACGATCAACTCGGAATGTTGAAAAGCCAGAGCAAAGCCAGCTGTAGCCATAATTCCACTGTTCACAATTCGGGTGGCCAAATTAGTCAGTTGATGATATTTATACCCAAACATCCTTCTGTGAAAGTCTGTCATGCCCAAGCCTCCGAGGCTAATGTCTCCAATCTCTGCCCACTTTGAAACAATCTTGGATTCTGGGAAAAAACTCCTTTGTTCGTTCTTTATCAACTGCTTCCTCGTCATGCTCGTTCCTCTTGGCTCTGCCATTCTTGTAAAACAAAAAAATTAAAAAAAACATAAGAATTGTAAAGGAGAATGAAAAAGAAGACCAAATTATTAAGGAGGAAATTCTAAAAATCTGACAAATTTTTCGTCAGAGGTCAAATTTCTCTCTTCTCCACAAAATCGTGTTTCTCCACCAACTTACTTAAAAAATTCCTCTGAAACTTTTAATCTTAAATTCTTCACGCCTTTCGAAAATAATGAATTTCCTCCCGCTTCAAAATTTTATCTCTCCTCAAGAATCTTGCTCAACTTTCAAGAAAATCATCACTCGAATCCTCTTGATTCCTCAAAATCTCTCATCAACTTATTTTGTCAAACTTTTTGTGATGACAAAATGAGAGAGAGTCTTCATATATAGACTAAACCCTGAAAAGATTCTTTAAAAACCAGGAGCTAATTTTAGGAAACTGCTAATTTAGGCAAAGATTCTTTCCCGTAAACGCCACTTGTCTCTACTTTTCTCCATTTTTGAAAAAACTTTCCAATTCAAACACATTTTCTTCATAAGGAAGTTTCAATTTTGTCCATCCTTTGATTTTTTGATTTTAAATATTGAAAAAAGAATAAATTTCAATATTTAATCTTTTAATATCAATTAAAAAAAAGTGATTTAATTCCACTTTTAATCTTCCAAATTTCCCAATTATCTTGTCGCTTTTTCGATTTATAATTAAAAATCAATATTTAATCATTTCTCATCTTTATTGCTTTTTTGATTTTTTTAAGGTCTATTAATAAAATATTAAATAAATCAATATTTATATAATATTATATTTAAATCAAAGAAACTCCTTTTGTTTCCAATTTTTGATTATCTGAAATCTTGAGGTTTTTTTTTTTTTTTTTTTTAATTTCCAAAATATTTGGATTTTTGGATTTTAACCATGTTTACAAGTTTTTTCATTTTTTAAAATTTTCCAAAATTTTGGATTTTTAACTTTTCGACGATTTCATTTTTTCAAGATTTTATGAAATTCTCCCCTTTTCTAAAATTTTAGAATTTTGCAAGACTTCAAATTTTTAACTCTTGGGAAATTTCCGACTTCGGGGAATTTTTAATCTTTCTCAAAAAAAAAATTTAAATTTCAGATTTTTTCATGAGTTTGGAATTTTGAAAATTTGCAAAGTTCACCATTTTTTTTTTTTTTTTTTAGAATTTCGGAATTTTCCAAGATCTTCCATTTTCCACAACTTGGGATTTTTTTCGAATCTCCCAATTTCCATGACTTTGGAAATTTTCACGTTTTCAAATTTGTTTGAGGATTCGAGATTTTTTTTTCCAAATTTTGGGAATTCTCAGAGGCGTTGAGAAATTTTCAAGATTTTTTAAAATTTTTAATTTTCCCAAAATTTTGAAATTTTCCACAATTATGTTGGTTTTTTGAGACTTCCAATATTTCTCCAACTTGGAGGAATGTGCGCTTGGGTGCAACTTACATCCATGGAAGATTTTTCTTCACTTCCCTAAATTTCTGACTTTTTAAAGAATGCACCATCTTTTGGACGTAGTCATGGATTTTTCTTGCCTTCATGGATTTCCTTCTTGCCTTGAAATATGCACACTTTTTCATTGTTGAGTGGGATTTATGAGTAGTAAGGATTTTCTATTGGGTTGACCATCCTTCACATCTGTCGAATTGTGCTCCATACTTCATGGGCGGCATTCTGCAGTGGTAGAGGATTTTTCTTCGTGGCGGGAATTCCACATGATACTAAAATATGCGCTCCACCATTCTCAGGAGTGGGATTTGGAGCTAGTGGTGAATTTTCTTCATTTCCAACATTCACATGTAGTCATTTTTTTACATAATTCTCCCATTCTTATTCATGTTGGAGCACGTTCTAGCGTGAGTTTTTGACTTATTCACTTCTAACCATTTCTCCTTTATTCTGTCCATGACTTGTATAGAGCTCGATGGCGGCAGGCATTCCTTGACAAGGCCATTCCTGGACTGGGCACCAATTTTTGGATGCAATGGATGATTCCCCTTTTCATGGTGAGTTTCAAGCCTTAACATATTTATTTTACTCATTATGCTTGCGTTGCACATGCCCAGGGAAAATCTCCTTCTTCGCAACATGACATTGGAGATTCATGTTCCAAAAGTTCCTCAACTGCTACCAAATTATGTTGGGTGCCTATGATGTATTGACTTCTTGGGATCATTCCTCCATTCTATGGGTTTTGTTCCTAATGTACTACAAACGAGCCTAGCCTCCACCGTCAAAAGACATCTCGTCAAAGAGACTTTTTTTATTGACCTAGTTCCATGTGATTACTGGTGCTTGAGATTTGTCTTTGGAGATGCCATAGACTAGGCAATGGGAGAGCTATATTTTAGTACTTGGATGTATATTGAGCCATTCATCTCTCCACAACTTTTCTTTAACCCTGTTGGAGGCACACTGACTGGATATGGGGATCACTGGACAATTTTTTCACTAGCCCGAGCTAGGATTTTTGACCTTGAATATATATACCCTTCGATTCCTTACAAATTTTTTGATAATGACATGGTGGGCAGGATTTTATATATATATAATTGTGAGCATATTTTGAGAATCTTCATGATTCACAAGTAATATTTAACTTCTTCATTCCGTCTTCTTTCTCCAATACTAACCAACAAGAGATTATTCCTTTTTACCAGGGATTTCATACTTCACCAACTCCTCCAAAACTCAAAAAAGAACAACACTGCTGGACATAGATTACACCCAGTGTAGGATTCTGGTATCTCTTACCATGGGGATTTATATTTGTGGGATTGCACTAGATCCTTTGATAAATTTTGTAATTAGAATTCTCAGTGAATTCAAGTCCTTGACAATAAAAAACATGACTTGACCTATATTTTGCTTTTCAAACTTTCACTAGGCGTGACCCAAAGGGTCCAATTTGGAATCTCAAAACTCAAGAATAAATTCTCAATTAGGACCTCAAACAATAGGGAACATAACATCACACCAGACTTGGTCAAAATTTAGCATTTCTCAAATGGAACCAGGAGAATATAGAAGGCCAAAACCAGTGCCACTGAGACAACAAAGTCAAAAGGGCAAAACAAGAAAAAATAAAAAGGGGGGTCCCATTGGAAATGGGCGAGGTGTGAATATGGTCACAACATCTGGCGAATGCACTGGTGAAATGTTGAAAAAGTTTCATGGATAATAATTCAATCTGAACTTAGAATCTTTTGTGAATCAATATTACGTCATCATGAACTTGAAAGAAAATGAACTCAAAAGTGAAGGAGAATCATATATTGGATCAAGAAACCCTTAGTCTGTAATTTCCCATGTGTGTGCAAATGCATTAATTCCCAATCGAAAAGACAATTTGGAAACCTCAAGATTATTGATGATGATTTATACATTCCTCTTGACTCCAAAATCATCCTGGACATTGCCTTGCTGCCAATCAGGCATCCATAGCCCCAACGAGGTTGTCATTGTAATCACACAGAGATTTCTCTACTTCCAGTGAATTATTCTTTTGAACACCTGTAGAGATGTCTGCGTATCCCCAAAGCCAATCATTTAATCTTTTACCTCAATTTTCTCTTCTTTTCTCTTTCTTTTGATATTTCATTTCTTTCCTTTTTATTGGATCGTGAGAAATGAAGCCCACTATGGGTTAGGGAATTACAGTGGCACTGAATCAAGAATTTAAAATTTTCACAAGCCATAACCTCTCTCAAAGAATCTTCAATGTCTTAAATTAATTGATTAGGTGCAAGAGATATAACAATCTCAGAGTTCAAATGTTGAGACACAATATATGATTAACCTTCCGAGTTAAGTTCACATTCCATCCCATGATAAACATAAGATAGAAAAACTCAGTTTCTAAGGATGTTCATAAACATTTATCCAAGAAATGAAATAAACAAAACTTAGTGGGACCTTCAGATGAAGTTAGGAAATGCACAATGCCTTCTCGCAAATGAGAACACCCAAACCTTCAGGTTGCCTGGCAAAACCAAAACCTGAAACCAAAAAAAAGAAAACCAAAACCGCACGAGAAAACAAACTCAAGGGAAACAAACCCTAAACTAACAAGGAAAAAACAACCTAAAATATGACAAAACCAAAATCCCACAGAGGGAAGAAAATAAACAATAGGGGAACCAAACCAAAAACCCCTCTAAACTATAAAAGTAGACAGAATAGGAAAGCAGAAAAATAAGGAAACCAAAATGAAGAACACAAGGGAAACCTAGAATAGCTATGTACAAGGCTTCTGGAAGAAAACCTAGGCTTGGAAATAATTCTTGAGGAATTTTCCATTGACAGGAAACAAGACTTCATCTCCTGTCAGATTCTTTAGCTTAAATGTATTATCTCCAAGTATTTCATAAATTTGATAAGGGCACTTCCACAAATTGTAAAACTTATCGTGATCACTTTTGTTCTCATGGGCCTTCTCCCAACGGAGAACCAAATCTGAAATCCAAAACTCCTTGACTTTAGCCATTCTGTCAAACCATCTTTTGACTACTCCTTGATGCTTTGCAAACTTTTCCAGTGCTTGATCTCTTTTCTCTTCTAAATGCAGTAACTAATTCAGACGTGTCTACACTCTATCTTTTCCTTCCATGTACTCTTGCATAAATTGTAATGTTGGGATCCTTAATTGAATTGGGAAGACTAGATCCTACCCATAAACCAACTAATAGGGAGACGTCCCTGTAGAGCTCTTAATTATGATTCTGTCCCCCAAAGGGTGAATCTTAATTATGTGTGCCAATCCTTTATATTCTTGTTTAGTAACTTCTTGATGGCGCTCAACAAATTCTTATTCGTTGATTCGGCCAATCTGTTTACTTGTGGATATTAGTTTGATGAAAACTTTAACATTATCACATAGTCAAATGCCCAGTTAGAAAACTTCAAAGATGTAAACCTGGAACCATTGTCCCACACCAAGGCATGTGGACTTCCAAACCTAGTGATGATGTTGTCTTCAAGGAACTTGATGACCAGATCAGTTGTGGATTGTTTAAGAACTTGGGCCTTTGACCACGATGTGCAATAATTCATAGCGGTTAGGATATATTTGTTTTGTCCTGATGAAGGAGGATTAATAGGGCCAATAAAATCTAACCCCCATTTAGCAAAAGGTTTCACTTCAATAATAGGTTGTAATGGCATGGCAAGATTCCTTTCACGCACAACAACTACTTGACATGTGTGACAAGTTTTCACATGTTCATGGGAATCCTTGAATAATGTGGGCCAATTATATTCCACCCTTGAGATTTGATGGGCTATAGCCAAACTTTTTCCATGACTTGTCCCATTCTTACTATGGAATTGCTCAATAATTTGACCTGCTTCTTCTCTATTGACACATCTCAGATAGATTCCATCATGATTCTTCCTATACAAGACAACTCCTTGAAGCATAAAATGTTGAATTTTTATTCTTAATGCTCTCTTTTGTACTGGAATCAAGTGTGAAGGGGACTTATGATTCAACAAGTAGTAGACAATGTCATCATACCATTCATCCAGAGACACTTCTTCTAACACATATACTTGTTGTAGTAATCTGGGTCCAGTCGCAACGATTGTTCGTGTCAGAGCTTGCCCATGATCTAGTTGCATTAGTTTTATTTCCATGTCGTACTCTAGAATTATGGCCATCCATTTTCCTCTTCTTTATCGTAACTCATTCTACATTAATAAGGTTTTTACTACTGTGTTGAGGACTATTGCGTACACTTTGCTTCTCAAAATGTAATGTCTAAATTTCTTTATCACCTTCACCAAAGTATAGGCTTGTTTTTCAATGTTTGGGTATCTCAATTCTGCATCCTTTAGTGGGGAACTCATGAATGCAATAGGATTCTCATCTTTCTCTTCTAGTCTTTGAGTGAGGATAGCCACACATGTGTGTTCTGAAGTAAAGGAATATATGTAGAATGGTTTGGTGTAATCTGGGCTAACCAAGACAAGAGAATCCATAATAGCTTGTTTAATTTCTTTGAATGTTGTCTTGTTGTTGGCATCCAATCTATTTTTGCACCTTTTTTCAACATATCATTCAGTGGTTTGACTATCTCGACGAATCTGGTAATGAACTTCCTAACAAAGTTGATTTTTCCAAAGAATGACCTCAATTCTTTCTGGCTAGCTAGTAAGCCAATCTTGGAAATCACTTCAATGTGCTCAGGATCAATTGAGATTCTACATTTAGAGATCACATGACCTAATAGTTTTCCTTCAGTGACAACAAACATGCATTTCTTTGGATTTAATGATATCCCATATCTTCTACATCTTTGAAAAATTCTTTGCAAATCATTTATGTGATTTTCTCTATGTCTGGAAAACATAGTGAGATCATCCATGTATATAATGAAGCATTTCTCAACCAGATCTTTGAAGGTGTAGTCCATGGCCCTTTGCAAGGTGGCTAAAGCATTGATCAAACCGAAGGGCATTCTTTTGTAAGAAAATGTGCCCCACTTTGTTGTAAATGTAGTTTTCAATCTATCTTCTTGCTCCACCATTACTTGGTGATATCTAGAATAGCCATCTAAAAATGACATCATCTGAGACCCATTCACTTGTATTACTCCATCTAAGGATGGCACTGGATAATTGTCTTTCTCTAAAGCTCTATTAAGATTTTAGAAATCCATGCATAATCTTATTTCTCCATTTTTATTTCTAACAGGAACCAAGTTGGGAACCCATGTTGAGTGTCTAACTATAAAGATAATCCTTGTCGAAAGTAGCTTCCTAACCTCTTGCTGGATTAATGTTTCCAACATCGGATTTATCAGCCTCTATCTCTGTCGAAATAGTTTACTACCTAGATTGAGTGGGATTGTATGTGTGATGAGGGATGTATCATATGTCTTTAGATCTTCATATCCCCATGCAATTACATCTGGAAATTCCTTCATCAAATTCAAGATGCCCTCTCTCTCTTCTGGAGTACAGACTTTCCCAATAAAAACATTTTTGACATCTTCCTCTGTTCCTATATTTACCTTTTCGCATTCACCTCCATCATATGTCTGGTACTTAAGGGCACTCAGTGTGTCAGAATCAAAAATTATTTCCAACTCTATCATCCCCTTAGGAATGGTGTTTGTCCTTAAATTCATGATTTCATCAATTTCAAACTACGCTTGTTGTTGTTCTCCTTCATCGATGACTTGTACTTCAAATACCCTTGAGCTTGTTAGAAAATTGAGGATATGCTTATCATCTTCAAACACCTGGAAATTTGTAACATTGTCAAGGACTGAGGGTACTGATGTTAGCTCAACTATGAATTTCTTCACACATTCCATGGCCAATGGCTCCAATGAACTTGTTGATTGGGCCAGGGAGTTTTCCACCAGATTATTTGCTCTACCTATCCTTTTAATGTTGAAAGCATCAAATCTTTCAATTAAATCCCAAACTCTATTGCAGTAGCGACCCAACCTTTTTTCATGGCATGCATATTGCTTCCAAACTTGTCCAACCAATATGTATGATTCTCTACGTACATGAAGGATCCTAGTGCCCTTTTGGATAGCAAGTATAAATCCAATACCTAATGATTCATACTTAGCGACATTGTTTGTGCATGAGAACTACAATCCATGTGCCGCTAAGTAAGTTTCTCCATTTGGAATGACCAGCTCAATGCCTACTCCATTTCCTTTGTTCACCTTGGATCCATCAAATGATAGTGTCCATGCTTGATCATTATTTTGTGCGCGGGAGGCTTCAGATCCTAGTTCATTTATTTCTTCATCATGGTTTCCTTGGAAACCTTGGTTTTAATCTTCTCCAATTTCTTGTTGTTGTGGCCCTGTCACATGTGGTGAATTTTCAACATTGGCGATCTCATTACCATTTCTAGTCATTGACTCTTGGGGAACCATCTTTGACACTTGGGCAACTATGGCTTTACACATTGTGCATGAAATTTCTAAGAGAAAAGAATTGTGAATTCTACATGAATTGGGTAATAACAGGTTTTGAATGCAAGCATCTTTACCCAATTCAACATCTTGCTTCACACTCCTTAGGACAAAGTTCTTAAAATTTTCAAACATCCCATCATT
Organism: Thuja plicata; assembly: GCA_018584345.1. Classification (NCBI taxonomy): domain Eukaryota; kingdom Viridiplantae; phylum Streptophyta; class Pinopsida; order Cupressales; family Cupressaceae; genus Thuja; species Thuja plicata. The sequence continues at coordinate 28,247 of MU228115.1, forward strand.
CAAAGTTGACTTTGGATCATTATCAATAGGGGCTTCAGTGAGCTTTGGGATCATGTCTGGACATCCGCCTTGATTATAACAGGTTGTAACATCAAAATTTATCCAATTTTTGGCACATACGATCCCAAAGTTGTTTCCATGAATAAAACCTCATTATCTCCATCGTATTCAGTTATTAGCAGTCAGATCCTAGGTGTAATTTATATCTTGATTTGATTTGAGATTCCTCTCCATGGTAGCCACATATGAGAAAAGTCAGTAGCTATGTATCTGGTCAACTTCCTTGCCCAATCTCTTCTTAGAAGCATACCATATCCTTCCGAAATGTCCACGACAGAAATATCAATGCAGCTTTGGATTCATGGATCTAAAGCAAGTTGCATATCAATGTTATTCAATTCTCCCACAATCGGGCTATGGTTTTTTCTAGTTGTGTCACTTACTTGTCGGTCTTCAGTGGGATCAATCCCAATTTTATGCATATTTCCATGGGCATTACATTACTAGATGCACTAGAATCTATCAACCAGTTATGTAACATTTTCCCAAATATTCAAACTAACATGAGGAATGGGGTAGGCTCCTCTTTTCCTTGATAGAAAATTACAGGCTTTTGTTCTCTTGGATTAAATTCTCCATTCTTCATACTGTGTGAAGTATTATCTTTGTTTTGGTTCATTTTTTGTTCTTTTGGAGCATCTATATTTCCATTTCCCTTAGTTGCAAGATCAATTTGTGACATGACTCCATCTGACATGACCCTTTGGTCATCAAGAAATTTTTGTACCATTCCAATGAAGCTTGGAGGAATTTGGTATACATCAGATGCATTTGGTTGTACATCTTCAACAACATTGGTATACTGCACAAAACCAGACTGAGGGTTGTTGGGGTTGGTCCTAGGTGGATGTGACACACCTTGGGAAACATTCCTAGCGGCAAAAATTTTTAGACTTCCCAATAAGGTTTCTCTAACTTCTGGGATTTACATCAATTCATATAATGGCGGACTAACTTTTATCTTCTTGAATTCTTCTAGCACGAAAGAGCTTAGCCTCTTGAATTCCTCACTGGGAGGATTTTATTTCTATCTCATTTCTCCAGGATGAGTAGTAGATTGTGTAGTAAATTGTCCTCTTTCATTTTGTGGAGCATTTGTTGCTGTCAGTTTCCTTTTTCACCTTGTGAACTAGCCGATGGTTGATACTCAGGTGAGTCTCTTAGCGCACTCAGTACATTAATAACACCGATATGCGGAGGTGTGGAAAAATTGTTCAGAGGAGTTGATGTTGTCATGGGTTGATGATTTCCATAATTCCTCTGATATGTTTTTAGACCTACATTTCCAGAATTCTGTTGAAATTCCTGAACTTCACTCACTCCCTCCACTAGAACACTGTTGTATAACGAAGGGAAGGAAAACCCATCCCTACGCAATGGTTCATTCGGGGATGCATGTGGAGGCTAATTTCCTAGTGGAACTTGATACATGGGTGCCTCCACATGACCATTGGCTGATGCCGGTGGGAATCTCTGATTATCCTGCACTGGCATGTAATCTTGCATATCAGGCGAAGGAATTGTGAAATCATCAAAGACCAACACTTGGTCGTACCTTGGTGAAGGGACCAATTCATACCCCATATGTGGAGGATTTTTAGGTGCAGTAGGGTTTCTTACTTCTCCTTTGAAAATGTTGGAGGCCCTATGAAATTCTTGGTATTGTAATTCATAATGGTTATTTGTCTCATGCAATCAAAACCATCTGGACAACGCTGCTTTGGCTAGGAAAAATTTATCTGTCGATTAGCTTTCAACAATTGGTGGATTGTCTAATGTTGAGGGTACACCACCATTATTTGGATTTTTATTCCATGATCTTCTATGGTGTCCTTCGTTGGTATTATGATACCCATAATTGTTCCCTTGATAGTTTTGATTATTGTTTTGATATCCAGAATGATTATCATGTTATCCATGATTATATCCTTGAGGATTCTCTTGGTGAGCTTGAGGGTTCCCTTGATATCCTCAGTTGTTACCTTGATGTGACTGGTAATTTCTTTGTTGATTCTACAATTGATTATTTTGATTTCTAAGGTAGGTGACCTCAGTGGACAACTTCTTTACTTTCTCTATCAGATCCCTCATCTCTTCTCTTTCTTCTTGAGTCCTTCTCATAGTTGTCATGTTCTAGAGATATACAAGTTGTGCTTGAATTGCCTGATACATAGGGGCCCGTAGATGCAGGACTAACTGATTAGAAGGAACAGGAACATGATTAAGAGCAGGCATATGGTTCATTGTTCCTTGCTTCAAAGAATTAGGATTCCCAAAGAAATTTGGTGCTCCATTAGTAGTTGTTGGTGACTGTAAACTTACTCTCTTAGCCTCTGCATAAGCTTGAATCAGATTAGTAGGAGGCGGATGAGTCTTCTGGACAAACATGGACATGAAGTAGTCTAGAGCTGCATAGTAAAAAGGTCATGTTGCATCGTCACCCATGTAGTAGGGATCATGCAATCTGGAATAGACCCTCTGGAATCTATTGTTGAAGGCACCAATTGGCTCACGTTCTTGCCTTATTATCTCAATGAATTTTCTATGCAACTCTGCGGGAGTGATTGGCAATCTAAACTTATTGAGGAAAGCATCCTTCAATTCTTGCCAAGTTGAGATTGAATTTAGAGGGAGGTTTATGTACCAGTAAAAAAATTTCTCCCCTAGTGAGTAGGAAAATAGCTGGCAAGAAAAATCCTCTTCTTGAACATTTTTATTTTGAATGACATCTTCGAAAATCTTAATGTGCTCATCAGCAATGCGGTTGACGTCATTAACAAAGAAATTAGAATAGAAATCCTCTAGACTCTTTGGTATATTATGATAAGCGGAAAATGTCATGAGATGTGATGCATTTTGAGGATGCCATGGTTATTGTGCCATTGCTGGAACTTGTTTTTGAACGGTTGCAAGAGAAACTACTTGTATGGGTATCTGAACTTTTATTTTCTGAATTTGCGTAGCTCCTTCTTGAATTAATCCTTGTTGCACTTGATCAATTTCTTGCACTCGATGTTGTGGAGGTGTAGTTTTAAATAACCTCATGAGATCGGCTACACTTGGTGAGTTTTGGCTCGTAGATGCTTCTTTCTTGCCTTGCCTAGGCTTTGGATCAAACTTTAATTCTTTTGGTCCCGGAGTGGATCTTAAAATTCTCTAATGTACCTCAGGTGAAAATGGGTTAATGTACTCCAGTATGTGAAATATCCTTAATTCCTTCTGACAGGCATTGGGAATTGAATGATTAATATTCTTTGAATAGCTTCTTCGATCCTTTGAGCTTTCTCTTCTTCTTCGAATCTAATATTTGGCTAAAGGATATGTATGACGTCCCTATGTGGTAGTACCATCTTGATTCATGATGTATAGTATTTTAACACGTATCTGAAGGCCCTCCTTCTAGCACCAATTTTTATTGATGTGTGTTTTATGACCCACCAAATAGTAAAAAAAAACACCGAGGAATCTTATCCTCTCTTTATCAAAGTTCCATATATGTTAAGATTGAGAGAAGATCATAAAGGTCACTCCAAGGTTCCTTTTCTGTGTCAGGTCTTGAACATGGATAAGCTCAGTGGTAAATTTGATTTGTTGAATATCACAAGGGGCCTTACATTTTTAGTCTTGAAAGATTTGCAATGAAACACCTTTTTGGAATTTTCAGAATATGTGAAAAGAAAAAGGAAGTAGGGCTCAAAAATTTTAATCTACTCCTAAGGGAAATGATAGAAATAGTCAATACTTCTATGGAAAAATCCACAATAACAAGGTTTCACTTCGCCAAGTTATAGTACAACTACACGAGAACTGGTGCAATCTTCAAGGTTTATGCAGATGAGTTTCATACCACTATAGACACCATCATGATTCACAATATACGCCAATGATAGAAGTTAAGCACATGCATGAATGAGGTTCATGTTAGAAACAATGAGGGGGGGGGGGGGTTGAATCAGTGTTTTTCTATTAATTATAATTCGTCAAATTTAAACTTGAATCAAATAGATAACAAAATGAAGCACAACATAATAACTCATAACACAAGATATGATTATGGGGAAACCTTGATCAAAGGAAAACCCTAGTGGGAATTAGTACCCACAAATGATTGTACTAGTATAATGAACCTGTTAAAGTTCCTTTGCCCTGTTCAGAGTAGTCTTTACAATTCAAGTACAATGACCCAGTTAGGAGTCTTTACAAAAACCCTATTAGAGGTGGTTGGCTCACTTCTCAATAAGATGAAGGCTACAACCTCCTGATAATTGATATGCACTATATCAAAAATGAACTGATGTGATGACACTGTTGTCTGATTAGTTCCATTTATGCGTCAATGCTTGGAAATCTTGTAGACTTCTACTTCATACTGACTTGCTCATATTGATCTTCTGATTATCTTCTCTACTTCTTTTTCATCGACACTGAAATACAAAAGTGCATGTCTAGTATATGTACATGCCTGAATAAACATGAATAATAACAAGACCTTAGTCGGCCCAAAAAAAAATATAAAACACTTCCAAACAAATTGGCTTAAGCATGTTTACATGAATCATTAAGACATAATTACAAACTTATTACAATAGGTGCATAGCCTTTACAAAACAAAATATTATACACTATTTCAAACTCTGAGGTCGGCTACATACTCTATTTTCTAAACTATTAGTTGAACTTAATCTTTCTGTAACTTCACCGTACTGTCATTCTGTACCAGGCAGGTAAACACAAAAACATATCATAAAGCTTATGTATGAACGCACATAATCTGACTTGATTGTATGCATGTGTGCTAGTTCTCTGATCAACTGAATAACTTTATACTGTTCTGTTTCTTGTACTTAGTCAATTTTACTCTTCAAAGTTTATTGTCAAAACTTCATATGACTTTGTTGCCATAATGAAAACACAAGATAAGTCATATACACCCTGATTTTCAACTTGGCAAAAATATCCCCCTTTGTCATTAATGGCAACAAAGGAATGTGGCCAAGATGCATAAACTTTGAGTTAACAACAAAAACTAAATATTATAACTTTGGCTATATAACATACTCCTTACATACATTACTGCCCCATTGACATTAATGACAAAGGTGTCAAAATTGTAAGTCTCTAGGTACTTACTCCAAGTACAAATCTGGATAAGCAATCTAAATATTCTTGATCTCTTACTGCCAGAATGCATTCAGTGCATCAACTGTCTGAAGATGGGTGCATAAGGAATATGTAAGCTTATCCATCTTTGTTAGATCCATGCAGGATCCTTGATCATAGGTGGCAATGATTGCATCTATCTATTTGAGGTTCTCATTCAAAATGGCTAAGGAGGGCACTAGTGCATTTCTCAGTTCGGTCTGCCTGATCCTTATCTTACTAATCTCCATCTTAGCTTTTTCAATCTTGTCTATTTGCCCTTGATAGATATTGTTGCAGATATTGATGTCTTGGGATGATGTTTCAACTGATTTCCTTATGTTGTCAACCAAGATATCTACCTCCTCAATCTCCTTACTATGCTTAGAAGTGAGTTTGCCTCTGTTCATGCAATTTTCTATTACTTTCCTACCTTTTGATGCCAACTCTTTCAGAATAGTCTGACCAATCTTCAATGAATTGAGATCTAAAGAGAAGTTCTTTACCAATTCATCCAATCTTTCCTTTTTGTAATTTTCCTCTTCATTTCTAGTAACTAAGTCTACTAAACTTCTAAAGTGTGCTTTGAAGCTTGTTAAGATGCTATCTACATCATCAACTGATTGAATTTTAGCCACTTTCTTATCTACAGGCACTAAGTCATTCAAGATGTTCACTGACTCCAGAAAGAGAGGGTTTCTCATAACTTGTTTCTCTTTGGCTTTCTCCATGGATAAGACACTGATCTTGATCAAATCTTCTTCTCCCCATGCATCTAGGCTTGTTGAGTTAGGGGTTAAAATTGACAACAATGAAGTTGATGGTTGAATAGATGGAGTGAATATAGCATTTTGACTAGTATCCATACATTCACTTTTCACTGGGATCTCCATAATAGGTGGTTCATTATATTGATTGTCTTCCTCATTATCCAAATCTATTGAATATTTAAAAGGAGCTTCATCTTGCTGTAAGGAAGTATTATCTGTGCATACCTTCTCTATCTCTTCAGTGCTGACAAATTCTTTTTCAAGTTTTTCCATGTCATTATCTAAAGTGGTCATGGATATCTTAACATCATTGATTAAAATAGTCTCTTCTGAATCTTTGGCTGTATCAAAAGGTGATGAAACTATGGGCACTAAATCTGGTGGACCCATCATAGGCGCAGACAAAAGAACTTGTGCATATCCTTCCAACACATGTTCTTCAACTTCATAACCAAGTGGATGAATCCATTTTGTTCTTGGCTCAACTGTTTCCATGAAAGTACACTCAGTTTCCACCATGAAGCATATTATGTACTTGTATTTATCAACTATTGTCTCAGGTATCCTGAACCTCTTTTGCATCTTGATCCTGAATGTTTTGATCTCCATGTCCATAGAATCCTTTACATTGCTCTTTGATGTAGCTTTTAGTGAAATTTGTGACAGTGGGTTTGCTCCTATCTAGGTAAATATTAGAGACTTTACCAACAATGTGGAAGTATAGGTAGATGATCAAAGAGCCAAATCTGAATATATTGCTCTTGTCATGCTTGATATCTCTTATGTTCTCAACCAGTTGTGCATGCAATATCTCACAAAGATTATACTTTGTATTATCTCTTACCATCCTTATTGCTGCTAGAACTGTTGCTGCAGATACACTATTGAGTTTGCTAGCATGTTGGTATTTGTAGCCAATTATCATGGTGATGATTTTGATAACATCCTCTTTAATAGGATCAATAATCATCCCATGCCTATCACTTGTGGATAAGCATGCTTGTTCAGCTTGTTTCTTTACATCTTTACCAATGGGAAGAAATGGTCCAACCTTAGGGAGTCTGATCATCTCGTGAATAAGATCAGCAATGATGCGGACATAAACTTCACCAATCCAATACAGATCATCAAGTATCCTACTAAGTAGGATTTTAACCCATTCTGGTTCATATAACTCATGCTCATTTGAATACTCAAAGATAGGGTTATCATCAAGATGTGAGAATTCATCCTTGAATGAGTAGTCTAGTTTCATCATAGATGTCATGAGTGTTTCTATGTTGTTATCCCCAAAAGTTTCCTTCTTACAATAGATGTAAGTGCGAATGTCCTCTACATGCACGACTCCTTGCGAAGTCTTGGAGAATGCCCCTTCTACATCATCTAATACAAACTTGAATGGATACTTCTTAAACACATATATCTTCTTCTGAGAGATGTCAAACACTGTAAGAGTAGCCATTACTTACTTGTTGCTTTCTTAATTAGGGTTTCCAGAGATTTTGAAATGACGTGTCCACTAGGATTCTATTTCAACTTCGATTCATATTGCTAATCAACCAATTAGTTTATCCTTCAACACTTTGATGCTAACTAATGCTACACTCTCTGAATGCTCAATCTCGAATGCAAAGTGAGGGTAAAAGATCATTTACTGACTTATATAAAAGTTACTGCATTTAATACTCAAAGCTGTAACATGGTTAATACACAGAATTTCAATCTTTTCTTCTATCACTATTCAAGATATGCGTCCATGAATACTTCCTTAATTCATCACCAAATACATGAATCCATAGGTGCATACTCAGAGGTGAGTATACTAGCCATGCAGGGGTTCAAAGCTAGAATGAAAATATTGGAGTTGGAAAACATCAAGAAAAAGATAGAATCTGAATTAATAGAAGCAAAAGATAAGATTGATTAACTACACATAAGTTCTGATCTAATTCAATCACAACTTTATGCACAGAAGCTAAAAGGTATACTACTAGTGTTGGATACAGTGTAGCTCAAATTGAAATCAATTCAAGAAAGAAAGAAAGAAAGAAAGAAAGAAAGAAAGAAAGAAAGAAAGAAAGAAAGAAAGCACAAGAGATATCTACAGAAGAAAAGAAAACTGAGAATCTTGCAGAGGCTAAAACAGAACCACCTAAAGATGAACTGAAGAAAATTAATAGAACTTGTTATGCCTGTAATAAGCATGGACATTTGGAAAGAGATTGTAAAGAGGTAAGACCTTTCAATGGCTATTGTTACTCCTTTAATAAATTTGGTCACATGGATATTCATTGCAGAACAAGTCCAAGAAATCAGTCACAGGAGAATCAAAGAAATCTAAATCAACACAATTAGAGAAATCAACCTTAGAGAAACTATCACAACATTACATGTTAGATATGTAATTATAATGGACACACAGCTAAGCACTGCGGCATGATAAAAAATATCAATAGACCTCCAATCATTTGTCACTCATGTGGCAAAGCTAGACACATCTCAAGGTTCTGTAGATCTAGAACTCAAAAATAAGAGAAGCCTAAAGAATCTTTATTTGAAGAATCTGGTGAAGTCAAGTTTGTACAAGCAACAGAAGATTTAGGTAAAATATGGGTTTAAGTAAAGAAAGATAATGATGAGAAGAAGGTAGTAGATGCATCCATAGTGGACACACCTTCTACTTCTGGTTAGATGACCCTCATGGTCTTAGGGGAGCTATGTTTGCTTGCATAAGTTCATCATCTAATTGTTTACTCTCTTTGGTATTTTCTTCAATAGTTGATAGGCTATCTATTATTTGTTCATTCAGATCTTCAATCTTATCTTTCAAAGATATGTTCTCTGCATTCATCTTTTTGACCATTTTTACCAAATCATTTGTAGAGCCATCTTTAAGATCCTTCCTTTTTTTTTTTATAAGCATTTGGGAGCCATACACTTTTAGTTTTAGTTCTTCATTTTATTTTTCAGATCTGTCAAGATCTTCAAGGGATGCTTCAAGATTCTTTTTCAGATGTTTTTCTTTTGTTGAATCTATGATCTCCTCAAGTGGTTAAAATTTCTCTCAAAGGACCTTAGCTATGATACCAATTGTTAGAAATACTGAGAGCGGGGGGGGGGGGGGGGGGGGNGGGTGAATCAATGTTTGTCTATTAATTATAATTCAGCAACTTTAAACTTGAATCAAACAGATAACAAAATGAAGCACAACATAATAAATCATAACACAAGATATGATTACGGGGGAGCCTTGATTAGACGAAAACCCTGGTGGGAATTAGTACCCACAAATGATTATACTAGTATAATGAACCTATTAAAGTTCCTTTGCCCTGTTAGGAGTAGTCTTTACAATTCAAGTACAATGATCCTATTAGGAGTCTTTACAAAAACCCTGTTAGAGGTGGTTGGCTCACTTCTAGAGCTCATTGCTCAATAATATCAAGGCTATAACCTCCTGATAAATGATATGCACTATATAAAAAATGAACTGTTGTGATGACACTGTTGTCTGATCAATTCTATTTATGTGCTGATGCTTAAAAATCTTATAGACCTCTACTTCATACTGACTTTCTCATATTGATCTTCTAATTATCTTCTCTACTTCTTTTTCATCGATGCTCAAATACAAAAGTGCATGTCTAGTATATATACATGCCTGAATAGACACGACTAATAACAAGACCTTAGTTGGAAAAAAAAAAATACAATTCTTCCAAACAAATTGGCTTAAGCATGTTTACATGAATGATTAAGACATAATTAAAAACTTATTACAATAGGCGCATAGCCTTTACAAAACAAAATATTATACACTAATTCAAACTCTGAGGTCGGTTCCATACTCTATATTCTGAACTGTTAGTCGCACTTAATCTTCCTGTAACTTCTCCGTACTGTCATTCCATACCAGGTGTGTATAGGGTAAACACAAAAACATATCATAAAGCTTATGTATGAACACACATAGTCTGACTTGATCATACACACTTGCGCTAGTTCTCTGATCAACTAAATAACTTTGTACTGTCTTGTTTCTTGTACTTCGTCAATTTTAATCTTCAAATTTTATTGTCAAAACTTCATGTGACTTTGTTTCCATAATGAAAACACAAGATAAGTCATATACACCCTAATTATCAACTTGCCAATAGTTCAGGCTAACTTTGGACAACAATTTACAATCAATAAAATTTCAAAAGTATGAACCAAAGGAACTCATCAAAACACCATCATATTTATCATTGCAATCACAACACTTTATCTAACATTATCCAACTAATCTAAACTAAATGAGGGAATTATGAAACCAAGAAAGCACTAAAACTCATCGAGTATTCACCATGAAACCAACAATGAAAAATTTATTGTTTCAGTGGGTCTTTAGCAACAATCTCAAAATTCCACTCCTTACAAATGAGAAGTGAGGCCTTTATATAGGTCCTCAAATACAATGAGTGGCCCAGATCAAACAATAACCGATGGCCCAAATCGTGCCACCTCAATGCTAATTAGGGTTAGGGCAAAGAAGAAGGGATCTACCTTAATGCAAAAGGAATCCACTACCATAGTGGGCAATAAGTACCCATTATGCATGCATGCTTAGAAAGAAAGTGGGGTGCAATAAATAACCACTAAGTGTGCTCACTATGCATTAAATGCATCTCCACCACAGAATCTACCTTTGACCATTCTGCCTGAATGCCTAGAATCTTCCCAATACTAATTCTAACTCCTCTATACTAATGCTCGATGTTGATTCCTGCTTGAATTCCAAAGCTACCATAGGTCTTTCAACTTTTTTCAAGTTGTCCTCCCATTCTGGCAACAAATCCTGAGCAGTGTGCATATCATTCGGGAAGGTGGAAAAGTTCTCAAAATCATCCCTGGTGAAAAAATTCAATCTAAAGAATTCTTCCAATTTACTCTTCAGGTTGTCTACAATTATCTCTTTTCCGTACAACCTTTTTGATACCAGTGATGCGAGAGTGTTGGAGATTTTTTGCTAAATGTTCCAAGCTATTCCCTTCAATCGAGAATATTCCTCAATGAAATACCCAAACATTTCCTTGGCCATGAACACTAATCCATACCATCGGGTGAATTCATATGCTTCTCCTTCTTTAATGATCCCATGGTCAACTAGCACATGCTTGGGAGTCTCCATCAACTCCTACAATTCCACGATCATCTCATCCTGATAGATATGTTCATCGCCCCACCATTCCTCCATGCACTAAATCTGGGAAAGGATGGTCAATGCCCTATTGTAAACTCATATCAAGTCCTCAACATGCTTGTGGGTTTCATTTCGGATGCCTTCGATTGAAGCCTCCGCCCCTTGAGAATTTCTCTTGATTCTATCTATACTCTCTACTGCCTCAGTTGGAACAACTAGCACAGGGAGAAAAGATGGACCTTCTTCCCTTACTAGATGAGGTAGACTACTGATGTAGTCGCATAATTCTCTGATCTCTCCTTTCTCCCTTTGATACTTCTCTTCTAAACTCCTCATCTTATTCTTGACCGCCTGTGTAGAATCATCAAGTTCCTCCAATACCTACTCTCAGGAGGCATGACCTAAGTCAAACTTGGCCACATTATATTCATCTAGAGCAATTTGATCCCTTTCTTTGTCCTTGGCCGGTGTTACAAGCTGAAGGGTTCTAGACCCAAACTCATCTCTGATAATATCCGCAAACCTCTTAGCCTTTCCTTTCTCATGTGATTGGTTGACCCTATTCATAATGTAATGCAATTCAAAAGCCAGGTCAAAATCCTTTTCCTGACTCCTTTGAGCCTCTGCCTCACCCAATCTGATATGGAATAACCTTGATCCTTTGGAACTGCCACCTACTTCTGTCCCTGCACTGCTCTTGTGTCAATTTCCTCAGCTCCAGGACTTTCTGCCATCACCTCTGGGGCTGGTGTCTCTATCGTGTGAATCTCATCTTCAGCCAGGGGAATCTCTTCTTCTATTATCCTTCTGAAGAAAACACCAAGACTTTTCTCAGTGGTAATATCTTATTCCCTACTTTTTTCTGGTGCAAACCACTCATTGGCGTTAATGCTCAATGTGTCCTGAACTGACCTCGTCATGTGTTTCTCTCCTTTCTCAGCTCTCCCCCTACTTGCTTCTACTTCTTTTCTGGAAAAGGTGCCTATCTCCTGCACACTTGGAGTTCGGCTAGGTGAGGATGGTATCTCCTTGACTCTTGGTCTCCTCTGTGATGGTTCTTTAATATGGAGATCCAACCTCCTCTTTGTGCATGTTTCATGAGCAATACTCCTTTCTTTTATGTGCTCTGCACTCTCTGAGAAAATTTCTCCTTCAATCCTTTCTGCTGATGTTTTCTTTTGTCTTTCATCCCATAGTGGTTGATTCCCTAATAACTCATAGGTCCAGTCCTCCTTCAGTACACTCATTCTACCAAGTTGTCACTTAATCCACCACCTTGTGAAGTCTAGGACAGGTTTTGCCAAAATTTCAAGATCTGTCACCTCCTCTCTTTGCGAGTCATAGGGATGAGTAACCCTTTCTTTTTCTAGATTATACCCTTTCTGAAGCACATTTGGATCTTCCTTCATCTGATCAGGCATGTGGAAGAGTTTGTGAGCTCTGATGATGTTCAGAGGCAATCAGGATCACATCCTTTCTCTAATCTCATTTTCATATGTAGCATTGGCCCAAAAATCTTCAAGGTGTATCCTATGTTGATACCTTGCTCCTACCATCAACTTGATTTTGTTATAGGGATCAAAATATGGTCTTCCTAAGTAGAATGGAAGACAGAAGAAGTGTAACTCATCCTAGGATCTCTCAGCCACCTTTAGACATGGGCACATTTCATCTTTATCTTCCACTATGGAAATCGGGAAATCCAATCCCAACTTCTTCTTTCCTTTCTGAATCTTTTCCTACACTGTCAATTGCCGAGTAAGTTCCAACATAACCATCTTGTCAGTAGGATATCTTGGAAGATTGTATGGTTGTGCCAAAAATCCAACTAAACCAACTCCTTCGACAATTTTGAATGATGAGATGTATTCTTTCTCAACCACTTATCATTTATGATATTTTCACAGTATTGAATTCCTGCAAAAAAACTCTATGTGCCTGCTCCTTTGACTTCAATACCAATTTCTTGGAAGAAGCGATTCTGAATGCCTCCATGATTGTGGGTGGAGAAAGGTTTGCAATGATGTTTCCTTCAGAATATTTAATCATTCTATCTCCTGAATTGAAGTTCCTGGCGTATTCCACGATCAGCTCAGAATGTTGAAAAGTTAGAGCAAAGCCAGCTGCAACCACAATTCCACTGTTCATAATTCGGGTGGCCAAATTGGTCTGTTGATGATCTTTATACCCAAACATCCTTCTGTGAAACTCTGTCATGTCTCGACCTCCGAGGCTAGTGTCTCCAGTCTCTGCCCACTTTGAAATAATCTTGGATTCTGGGAAAAAACTCCTTTGTTCGTTCTTTATCAACTGTTTCCTCGTCATGCTCATTCCTCTTGGCTCCGCCATTCCTGCACAATAAAAAATAAAAATAAACATAAGAATTGTGCAGGAGAAGGAAAAGGAAGACCAAATTCTTAAGGAGGAAATTCTGACAAATTTTCCTTTAGAGGTCAAATTTCTCTCTTCTCCACAAAATTGTGTTTCTCTACCAACTTACTGAAAAAATTCCTCTGAAACTTTTAATCTTGAATTCTTCACGCCTTTTGAAAATAATGAATTTCCTCCTACTTGAAAATTTTATTTCTCCTCAACAATCTTGCTCAACTTTCGAGAAAATCTTCACTCGAATTCTCTTGATTCCTCAAAATCTCTGATCAACCTGTTTTCTCAAACTTTGTGTGATGACAAAATGAGAGACTATCTTCATATATAGACTAAACCCTGAAAAGCTGCTTTAAAAACTGGGAGCTAATTTTAGGAAACTGCTAATTTAGGCGAAGATTCATTCCCATAAACGCCACTTGTCTCAACTTTTCTCCATTTTTTAAAAAACTTTCCAATTCAAGCACCTTTTCTTCATAAGGAAGTTTTAATTTTGTCCATCCCATGATTTTTTGATTTTAAATATTGAAAAAAGAATAAATTTCAATATTTAATCTTTTAATATCAATTAAAAAAAAGGGATTTAGTTTCACTTTTAATCTTCCAAATTTCCCAATTATCTTGTCTCTTTTTCAATTTATAATTAAAAATCAATATTTAATCATTTCTCATCTTTATTGCTTTTTTAATTTTTTGTAGGTTTATTAATTAAATATTAAATAAATCAATATTTAATTAATATTATATTCAAATCCAAGAAACTCCTTTTGTTTCCAATTTCTAATTTTTAGAATTTTTTTTTTTAAATTTCCAATTTTTTTGGATTTTTCGATTTTAACCATGTTTCCAAGTTTTGTTATTTTCCATAATTTTGGATTTTTAACTTTTCCACGATTTCAATTTTTAAAGATTTTCTGAAATTCTCCCCTTTTCCGAAATTTAAAAATTCTCCAAGACTTCCATTTTTTAACTCTTTGGAAATTTCCGACTTCGGAGAATTTTCAATCTTTCTCAAAAAAAATTTCAAATTTCGGATTTTTTCATGAGTTTAGAATTTTGAAAATTTTCAAAGTTCACCAATTTTTTTTTTTAGATTTTTGGAATTTTCCAAGATCTTCCATTTTCCACGACTTGGGATTTTTTCAAATCTCACAATTTCCACGACTTTGGAAATTTTCACGTTTTCAAATTTGTTTGAGGATTGGAGATTTTTTTTTTCCAAATTTTGGAAATTCTCCGAGGCATCGAGAAATTTTCAAGATTTTTTAAAATTTTAAATTTTCCCAAATTCTAAAATTTTAAATTTTCCATAATTATGTTGGTTTTTTGAGACTTCCAATATTTCTCCAAGTTGGAGGAATGTGCGCTTGGGTGCAACTTACATCCCTGGAAGATTTTCTTGACTTCCCCAAATTTCAAACTTTCTAATAAAGATTGCGCCATCTTTTGGACGTAGTCATGGATTTTTCTTGCCTTCGTGGATTTCCTTGGCATACTGAAATATGTGCACTTTTTTATTGTTGAGCGGGATTTGTGAGTAGTAAGGATGTTCTATTGGGTTGACCATCCTTCACATCCGTTGAATTGTGCTCCGTACTTTATGGGTGACATTCTGGAGTGGTAGAGGATTTCTCTTCTTGGCGGGGATTCCACAGGATACTAAAATATGTGCTCCACCATTCTCGGGAGCGGGATTTGGAGCTAGTGGTGGATTTTCTTCATTTCCAACATTCACCCGTAGTCATGTTTTTACATAATTCTCCCGCTCTTATTCATGTTGGAGCACGTTCTAGCGTGAGTTATTGATTTATTCACTTCTAACCATTTCTCCTTCATTCTGTCCAAGACTTGTATAGAGCCCGATGGCGGCAGGCATTCCTCGACAAGCCATTCCTGGATTGGGCACCAATTTTTGGATGCGGTGGATGATTCCTCTTTTCGTGGTGAGTTTTGAGCCTTAACATATTTATTTTACTCATTATGCTTGCGCTGCACATGCCCAGGGACATTCTCCTTCTTCGCAACATGACATTGGAGATTCATGTTTGAAAAGTTCCTCAACTGTTACCAAATTGTTCTGGGTGCCTGTGATGGATTGATTTCTTGGGATCATTCCTCCATTCTGTGGTTTTCATGCATGATGTGCTACAAACGAGCCTAGCCTCTACCGTCAAAAGAAATCTTGTCAAAGAGACTTTTTTTATTGACCTCGTTCCATGTGATTACTAGCACTTGAGATTTGTGTTTGGAGATGCCATAGACTAGGCAATGGGAGAGCTATGTTTTAGTACTTGGATGTATATTGAGTCATTCTTCTCTCCTCAACTTTTCTTTAACCTTGTTGGAGGCGCACTGAGCGGATATGGGGATCACTGGAAAAAATTTTCACTAGCCCGAGCTGGGAGTTTTGACCTTGAATATATATGTACCCTTCGATTCCTTACAAATTTTTTGATAATGACGTGGTGGGCGGGATTTTATATATATAGTTTTGAGCATATGCTGAGAAAATTCATGATTCACAAGTAATATTTAACTTCTTTATTCCGTCTTCTTTCTCCAGTACTAACCAACAAGAGATTATTCCTTTTTACCAGGGATTTCATACTTCACCAACTCCTCCAAAACTAAAAAAGAACAACACTGTTGGTCATAGATTACACCCAGCATAGGATTCTAGTATCTCTGACCGTGGGGATTTATGTTTGTGGGATTGCACTAGATCCTTTGATAAATTTTGCAATTAGACTTCTCAGTGAATTCAAGTTCTTGACAAAAAAAAAAGATGACTTGACTTATATTTTGCTTTTCAAACTTTCATTAGGCATGACCCAAAGGGTCCAACTTGGAATCTCAAAACTTGGAAGTACCTTCTCAATTAGGACCTCAAATGATAGGGAACATAACATGACACTAGAATTGGTCAAAATTCAGCATTTCTCAAATGGAACAAGGAGAATCTAGAAGACCGAAACTAGCGCCACTGAGACAACAAAGCCAAAAGGGCCAAACAAGAAAAAAGAAAAGGGGGGTCCCATTGGAAATGGGCGAGGTGTGAATATGGTCACAACAAGACTATGTTAAGTTGTTGTCCCAGAATGTGCCGGATATTTTGATTGTTATCGCTAAATCTAGTTCCAAATTGGTCGGGGATTGCAATAACTCTTCTATCAGGATGAGTACATTATATTAATGTTTCGAGCTGTGTCGGATATCTTGATATGAAGTTATGTTTTAGTTATCACTAAAATCTAGTTCCGAATAAGTCGGGGATTGTGATGACACCTAGTTTGATCCTCTCTTGCTAAGAGGGAGTGTTAAGATATAGCTACGATCAGATATGGCAATATATATATATATATA
>MU228115.1:51833-65564 GCA_018584345.1 Thuja plicata
TGTGGACCTCAACTAAGTGAGTAACTACGACTTCGTCCTGAGTCATGAACACACATTAAACATCTTATATATAGGAAAACATAAGACATCATAGATAATCATGGTTAGATTCAAAGCCTTGGGTTATCTTTATAAATCATGTAAATATAGATGTTTTCAGACTTCATAAACATATAAATGATAACAATAAATAAGTGTTTCTAAGCATCTGATAAGTGTATCGTCCTCTAAATAAGAAAAACTATAAACATATAGTTCTAACCATCATAATGAAAGTGTCCATATAAAAGTCTAAGTATAATCATCAGAGAGGGTATTACATCATCAATATCTCACTTTGACATTGATGGCAACATACTACATTATCATACTATACTATACTATTACTAATAAAATATAAAATATAACAATTTCATCAAGCTTTCCTATTGTAACTATTACAAATGTCTGGCTTTCGGTAAGCTCAAAATAGCTTATATTTGTTTCTTGTGGAATGCTTGTTTTCAATCTTCAATCCCTTCACTGGATAGATGTATCATCTAATATCTCTATTCTGATATATGCCCTGCCTTGACTGTTCCTCTTCTTGATAATCTATTTTTCTTTTGACAGTAATTTCTCTCTTTGTATGAACTCTCTCCCTTTGTTACTTCTCTCCCTTAGATGGATATTTCATATGTAATCAATTTCTCTCCTTTTGAATATTGATTAACTCTTTCTTTTTTATTCTTAGGAACTTCACTTCATGGATAATGATATAATCTTTCCCTTTATCATATATCTCAATAAGATAATCTCTCCATTATGATTCAATGAGATAATCTCTCCCTTTATTATGATAATGGAATAATCTCTCCCTGATGATAATGAGATAATATCTCCCTTTGAAAATAATGCCAAACAAAAAATCATCTATATCATGTTTTGTCCCATTACATAATATATTCCTTGAATTTCCCTATCCATCAACAATACAATGTCTCTGGTTTTCGGTGGAGATTTGCACCTTGCTATGTAGATATGTATCTGTTGCTTTCCATCTCAGTGTTTTCATCAACATGAATGATATTCAGATTTGGTATAGGCTGATGCAAACTCCTAGTCATCTTAATGACTGATAGACAAGGGTTGGACCCCTAGTCTCTGTCTCAGGTATTCAAATGTATCCTTCGGTAATGGCTTGGTGAATATATCAGGTAACTGCTCCTTTGATTGAACATATTCCAGTGTCACTTCCTTTTCTTTCACTTGTTCTCTTAGATAGTGATACATTATAGAGATATTCTTAGTCTTAGCATGCATGAATGGATTCTTAGAACTGTTTATTGCACTAGTATTATAACAATAGATAATTACTAGTTAAAGAATCTTCATATTTATACCTTCTAGTAAATGTTTGATCCATGCAAGATTGGAGAAATTTGCAACAGCAGTCACATAGTCTGCTTTTGCAGTAGACTGGGAGATGCATCCTTGTTTCTTGCTGATCCATGTGACAAGTCTATCAGCTATGAAGAATTCTCCTCCAGTTGTGCTCTTTTGGTCATCAATGTTTCCAGCCCAATCAACATATGTATAGACTTGTAGCTCAAATTTTCCTTCTCTTTTATACCATAAACCATAGTCCTCAGTTTTCTTCAGATATCTCAGAATTTTCTTTAGAACAGTCATATGTGATTCTGTGGGATTAGCATAGAATCTTGCAACTATTCCAACTGCATGTGGTATATCTAGTATGGTATGAATAACATACATCAGTTTTCCAATCATTGATCTATATAAGGTCTAATTTACCTCATTGGATTTCTCTTCTTTTTTTAGCTTACATTTGGTAGCCATAGGTGTTCCATCTGGTTTGGAATCTTCCATCTTGAATATCTTAAGCACTTCCTTGATGTATTTGGACTGAGTGATGTATATGCCAACATCTTGTTGAAGAATTCACAAACCAAGGAAGAATTTGATCTCTCCAAACATAGACATTTCAAATTACTTTCTCATTTCATTAACAAAGGATTTGTACAACAATTCATTTCGCCCAAAAATGATATCATCAACAAAAAATTTAGCAATTAGAATATTACGATTGGTATCTTCTTTTAAGTACAGATTGTTATTTTCACTTGTTCTAACAAATTTTATGCTAATGAGATATGAGTGAAATCTTTCATGCCAGGCTCTAGGTGCTTGTTTCAATCCATACAAGGCTTTATGTAGTCTACATACCATGTTTCTTTTGTTTGGATCAACAAACCCTTCTGGTTGTTCAATGTATACCTCTTCTTAGAGTATTCCATTTAGGAATGCAGATTTGAGATCCATCTGGTATACTTTGAATCCTTTAAATGTAGCATAAGCAAGTAAGATTCTAACTCCTTCTAGTCTAGCAATGGGTTTAAAGGTTTCTCCATAATCAATACCTTCTTCTTGTGCATATCCCTTGCATACTAACCTTGCTTTGTTTCTAGTGACTTCTCCATTCTCATTCAACTTGTTTCTGAATATCCATTTGGTACCAATGCCATTCTTGTCATCTGGTCTTAGTACTAGTGTCCATGTACTATTCTTCTTAATCTGTTATATTTCTTCATTCATAGCACTGACCCATTCTTTATTCTCAAGTGCAGTCTTAACAGATTTAGGCTCAAAATCACATAGTAAACATCTAGTGTTTAGTGACTTACTTCTTGTTCTTGTTCCAGCCTTCTTGTCTCCTATGATTTTATTCTATGGATGATGTCTTCTGACATACTTGGCAAGTTTCATTTCAGCACTTTGTTCATCATTCTGATCATCTTCTTGACCTTCGTTCTAATCTGCATTGTTGAGAACATCATCTTGAGGATTTTCCTAATTTTTGGTAATTGCATCCTAATGCTTGGGTGCAATGATCTGTTGCTTTGGAGTGATACATAGTTTCTTAGGTAGAGTGTCAATTTCTATATAAACAAACCTGTTGTAGTCCTCTGGTTTCTTTTTTCTTTCTTTATCATTCGTTTTTGCAAATTCATCTATTTTCACATTTGCACTTTCAATGATTTTGTTAGATGACTTGTTAAGACATTTATAAGCCTTTCTTTTGGTTGAGTACCCAAGAAAGATACCTTCATCACTTTTGGAGTCAAGTTTTCCATTCTTGTCATCCTTCAATATATAACATTGTATACCAAAGATTCTGAAGTAACTTACATTGGGTGTATGAACATACCAAAGCTCACAGGGTGTCTTCTTTGTGTCCTTCTTTAATTTTACTCTGTTTAATGTGTAGACAACAGTACTGATAGCTTCCCTCTAGAAATTTTGGGTGACACTTTTATCAATCATCAATATTCTTGTACAGTCAATAATTGATCTGCTTCTCCTTTCAGCAATTCCATTTTGTTGTGGTGTCCTCAGTGCAGACACTTGTCTTTTAATTCCATGCTCATTGCAATAGTTAGTGAATTCTTCTGAAGTAAATTCCCCTCCTCTATCTGACCTTAAGCATTTCAATTTATTTTCACTTTGTTTTTCTACCATAGCCTTGTACCATTCAAACATCTTAAATTCTTCTGATTTATCTTTTAAGAACATAACTATCATCATTCTAGAATAATCATCAACAAAGAGAATAAAATACCTATCTCCATAGTAGTTATTTGTCCTCATGGGTCCACATAGAGTTGTATGGACTAATTCTATAATTGCATTAGATGTATGGGTTTTACTCTTGAAACTAGACTTTGTTATATTACCTTTTTGACAATTTTTGCACATGATATGCTCGGGCTTAGTCATGCTCGGTAAGCCTCTGACATTCCTTTTGTTACTTATCTTTATCATATTGTCAAAGTTCACATGAAACAATATTTTGTGCCACAACCATATGTCTTCGTTTGTAGCCATTAAACAAGTGGTGTTAGTGTCATCAAGATAGAAAATGTTACCTTTTGTCTGCTCACCGATACCAATCAATCTTCTTGATTCATTGAAGATCTTTGCCTTCTTATTTTCAAATGCTACTCTATGACCTGAATTGTTTAGTTGCGAAACACTTAAAAAATTATAACTCATTCCTTTTACCCAGTAAGCATTTTCACATTTTATCAGGTTATTCAAAATTATGGTTCCTTTACCTTCAACTGGACAAGGTGTATCATTTCCCATTCTTACTAAACATCCATTATAGTATTCAAAATTCTCAAACTTTTGTTTATCACCGGTCATGTGGTGAGTGCAACCACTATCTATGATCCAGACATCATTTTTACTAACTTTAGATATGAGTGCAATTTCTACATACCTATCTTCATCTTCATCTAAATCATCCTTCATGGCTACAAATACCATCTCGATGTCTTCTTTTGATTTGGTGTCAATTTTATCAGCTTTGTTCTCAGCTAGGTAACAAGCTTTCTTCCCTTTGTCCTTGCAGTCCCAGGTATCTCTTTTGTTAGATTATCGTTTGCTTGGTAATCTCTATTATCACCTCTATCAAACTTCTTCTCATATAATCTTTCATTTCCTATGTCATCTTTTCTTTTGTTAGGACATCTTGCAGCAAAGTGTCCAACCCCTTTACAATTGAAACATACAAGTTGTAATTTACCTTTGTATCTAACTTTGCCTCTCTACAATCTTATGGCCATTAGTGCTTCAATCTCATCAATTCCTTGATCCTCATTATCACTGTCACTATCATTTCTAACAACATGTCTATGACTTGAGTTAGTTATCTTTAAAGAAGATTTGAATGCATATTATATAGATGGAAAGACACTATTATCTAAGTTATTCATCTCAAATGAAATCAGTCTACCAATCAGACTATCTAGAGTAATTGTATTGTTTGCAACTTCTCTCATTTCTTGAATAGCAGAAAATCTAATAGCATATACAGGCAGTAAGGTTCTTAAGATTTTACTTACCATTGTCTCCTCTTTAATTACATCTCCAAGTCCTTAGATAGCATTTACTACTTCTTTGATTCTATAGCTATACTCAGTGATATTTTCTCCTTCTTTCATCTTTAGGTCATCAAACCTCCCTCTTAGGATTTCTACCTTTTCTCTTAATACATTGGCATCTCCTCCATGTACTAACTTCAACTTATCCCGCATTTTCTTTGCAGAGGTACAGGTTTTGACATCTTCAAACTTAGCATCGGAGAGTGATGATGGAAGTTCTACCATCACGCAATTATGCTCATGCTTTACTCTTAATTGCTAATGATTACGAGCTCTTATAGGCAACACATATTCAATATCTAAGTATTGAACAATATCATTTCCACTACCTGATAGGTGGAGTCTTATTCTTTTTTTCCATTATGCAAAGTTGTCTTTATTCAACTTGGGCACATCTTGTCTATTGGTCTTGTGATCTTTTGCTTGAGCTGTTAAACTCCCTTTCTAAGCACACAAGCTCTGATACCAATTTTTAGTAATAACTAAGAAGGGGGTGAATCAGTGGCCTAAAAAATATTCCAATAATCAACCCAAAAACTTAGTACCACAATATTAAGCCTCTAGTTATCTTGAGTCCTGTAAGATGAATGCCTTCAAATGCTATCATCAAATTACTACTACTTGGAATGCTTTGTTAAACCTTATACTATATGTTTATCGAATAGCAGTCTAATAATTTACCGAAAGATAGTAAATTATCTAGAGTATATCGATCAATCTAGTTAAGCTATGTGTAATGCAAAACACTAAAGTAATGACTCATAAACACATTGACACATAGATTTTTAACGTGGAAATCTTGTTAAGGGAAAAACTAGTTGGGACTGGTAACTCAAAATTTTAACTCTTTTGAAGTGATCTTGGTGAAGAGCCAACCTGATTAAAGGTTACAAACACACTGTTAGGCATGACCTTGTTAGAGGATTTAAAATTTTATTCTGTCACTTGATATCGGGCATCTGTATGCTACCTTCCTTGATCAAACACTCACTTGGCCTGTTAATAGGTATTTGGAATCTCATGCTATCTTCATGATCAAAATTTTTGATTCTCCTATTGATGTATCTTAATATAGAAAGGATATTTAAATCCCGCTCGGTTAAGAGACTTTCTAAATCAATGGTTAAACTGAAATAATATGATGTGTTCACATATACAACTTATACTTGCAGATTTTCAGATCTATTGTAATCTCATAAAACTAATCTAATCAATATATCTCTTTTAATACCTTTTCTCTACTTTACTTTCGCTCGGTGATGCTGTGCTCTATTTCTTGGTGTTCCCAAAAAAATTTAGCTCTTTCCTTAGCTTGATTGATCAGGACTGTATGAAGTTTTTCTTCATCCCTTTCTCTTTAGCATCCTCTTTTAATTCATTCACCCTCTCAATTCGTAATAAATTATGTTCTCTTTTATAGACATGATATCACCGTTGTTAGGTTCTTGATTTTCTTGATCTTGACGTGATCCACAATTCTCACCAATTAGATTTAAAGAAAAAATCTTGTTTTATCTCGCAGAGATCTTCTTTCCAACTAAACAAAACAACTTTAAATCCTTTATGCATCTCTGGCTTTATCTTGTTGATGAAAACAAAGATAACTACCAGTTAAGTCCACATTTAGCTCCGCCAGCTAGATATGTTTTTGTTTATGAACTCAAGTTAATTTCGGTGTCTTAACTCTTTGATAGCTTCGGTAAACACTCAAGTTCTCTTCGGGCTTCTCCATCGATTTACACCATGTTTCTGGCCGTCGGTTATGCTTGTGATTCTGCTCATCGGTAATGCTCGTCGGTGTTCTTTCTCGGGAATCACTGTGACTTGATTTTCAATGATCTCTGTCTATTGGTTTCCACTCACCGTCGGTGTTTGAAGTCACATTGAGAATGCTTGTCTTTTATGCATTAATGGAAGCATAATCTTTTTCTTTTTGATTCTGTAAATTATTTTAGACTTTGATTATAGCTGATTAGATTTTATCAAGTTGACATCAATGAAAATACAATCCATTAACTGATTTAATGATCAACTTAACATCTTCAAACATTCAATCAGTTAAATGTCATCAAGACTTAGCTATAATATTCTAATATTAAAAATAATAATATAAAAGTGCCAATATATGATGAATTTTGACAACTATAACTATTTTGATCATAGAAGAAGAAAATATAGACTTTAAGCTACTCTCCTAGAGACTTTGGAGCTCTTGGCCTTAGATGCTAGTGTGCAGCTGGGATGTTTGTGTGTCGTGTTGGTTGTATTTCCAGTTTTATATTCTGCCAGAAATTTTTTGAATTCCTCAGTCATTTCTATTTTTTAGAGTTGAAAATCTTGTCTGAAGTTGTCAAAATACCTCTAAATGTAGTGATCTTCAAGCCAAAATCAAGAAAGAATGCAAAAAACCCTAATTCCTAGGTCATCCTCCATTCAAAAATGGCTAAAACCCTAATTATCTCAGTCATATTTCTATTTTGAAGTTATGTTATCCTAACTTAAACTCTTTGATATATAATGTGCCTTTTTAAAGTTAGTCCCAAAGTCTCTTAAGGCTCTGAGAATATTCCAATTTATTATGAGACTTAGCAAAAATGCCTTGGTCGCATTGTCTCCCAAAGAAAAAAATATACTTCAAATGGAAGGGAGACTTAGCGCAAACTGTCCATCTCTAGTTCCATCCAACGGTGGTTGGGAAGTCTCGTGATAAACACAACAATTAGAAAATCTTTCACCGACAATAAGTTCCTTTGGTCGCAATGTCTCCTAAGTAAACCATAGTTAAATGCTCAGTTTCAATATTAATGTTAGTCGCTGGGTCACATAATAAAGTAAGATTTAAGTGAAAAACCATGAGACTTGGCGACAACCATTAGATTAAAAGAATATCCAATGGTTGGCACTAAGTCGCTAAGAAAGTTTGGAAAGTCAAAGATGATTCAACGATTAAGAGACAAAAAGATAACATCGAGACACGTGTTCAATTATGCAACGATCATGTAGTCTCTGAGAAAATTTGAAGTAAAGAATATATTTGGTGACTTAGAGATGATATTCGCGTAGTCTCATAATAAATTAGGGTTTTCCTTGAATATTTGGAGACTTAGCACAGACCGTTAGATGCAGATGAAAGAAGATCTACGGTAGTTAGGTAATCTCCAGATAAATATGATAAGTGCAAATTTATTCAGTGATAAAGTATAGTCGTGTTATCTTGAAGTAAATTATGATTTAAAAGGTTTTCTCAGTGACAAGGAGATTACACAGTCGCAAAGTGTCTAAAAGGAAACCAAGGTTTAAGATGAGTTATTAGAAGCTTTAGTCACCGGGTCTCAGAAAGAATTTGACTTAAGTAATTTCATTTGGCAGCTAAGCGATAACCATTGGTTAGGAAATTGATCATGTGACAGTCACCAAGTCTCAGTAAGAAACCATAGTTAAGGGTAACTCTCAATGATAAAGAGACAATGTAGTCACAATGTTTCTAATAAGAGAACTAGAGTTTGATCAAAGAATTTTCTCCGGCGCCAAGATCTACAGTTTCCAACCAATGGAAGTTAAGAAATTTATGAAAAGTGTGTTAAGAGGTAGCTGAGCTATACTCAAGATAGCCAATCAGATTAAATTTGGATCATCTTCGAATACAATAAGGTTTTTTTTTATGAAAAGGCACTCATTCAAATTTGATTTCCTGTCACTTTTAGAGACTACGACTAGGAAGGAAATCGATTTCACAGCACGAAGAATTGAAGACAGAAGTGATTGAATTACAATTATATGATTTGTGCATTGATGGTTCTGAAATAAATAGAGGTTACCGTTAATCATTGCATTTTACCAAAAATTTTATTGTTTTCAGAGAGAAACTTCCTAAGTAATCAGTGTTTGCAAAAAAAGAGCTACTAAGATTTGTAGAGTGATACAAGTAAGTTTTCAGTCTAGAATCTAGGGAATTTGAGTGATAATCAGTGCTCCATAGAAAATTGAGTGACTTACAATTGGAAGTATGTGTTTTTAGGGATAGATTTGTTTCAATATTGGTAAAGATGAAGTGTGATCAGAACAAAGGATAAGATGAGTTAAGCAGTGAGCATTGCTTCTATCAGCGGGAAAAGTGGGGATGCAGAGGAAGATATGAAAGGGAAGAGGAATTACTCAAAAGAATTTATCACTTTGTTGCCTGGATCTAGCCAAAATAGAAAGGTAAATGCCAATAATCTCATTGATGATTTGTCATACATTAGGGATGCTAAAACTCCAGGTTCTTCTGGTTATTCACTTTTCAATTACTTCTACAAAAATAGTGTTGAACGTGTTCCTATCTCAAACCCATGGACTTATGGATTAGAAAAGTTGGTAGTCCCTGATATCTTTGTAGATGCTGATTTCATTTTAGAGATGGCCAGTAGTTATGATATCCTTACCAAGACCATAAAAAGGGATGATGGAAAAGCCCTCATAACCCTAGATATAAATTCATTCATGAAGGCATTCAGTGTATATTATCCAATGTCTATGGAGATAAATTTAAAAAATTTAGAGGCTAGATATACAAGAGAGTCTGGCATTGCATCAAAGTTGATTTAGGAGTATCATGTGCCTAGAAAGATGAGGAATTACATAGCACCTATCCCAAGAAATTCTCCCTACTACTATAAGGACCTCAACTTTTATATGAAGTACATTTCCTATGCATTATGCAGAGTTTTGAGAGTGGATGGAGGGCTTGAAAGAATAAGTGCAGATATCGTTATGATTGTCTTAGATATGTAGATCCCTCATATTAGCACAAGCTATGATTATGTTCAGTATATAATTGAGAAAATTCATCAAAGGTTTGTTGATACCCGAAACAAGGAGAAAAACCCTAAATTCATGCATTATTCCATATTGATGCATTTAATTTTGTATTACAATTTTCCTCTTATGGATTGCCAGAATCTGAGGCCTCATAGGTTTTATCAAAATCAGGCCAAACCAATAAAATTATGGTTAAGAGTGTGGAACTACACCTCCAGGGAGCAATAATTCTGTGCTTTCCAGAATTGGATAGTATATCCAATCCTTAAGTGTTTGGGTCTAGACAAGACTAGGCTACCAGTAAAGGTGCTGCAATTGCTGAGGCCATGCCAATATGTTGATAAATGTCTAGGAGAGCACAATTGGGGGGATTTTTATTATGTAAAGAATTACACTTTGATAAGGGTTTATGGTTGTACTCACCCACCCCATGTCCTATCATTCCATGTACCACCTATAATTTCAGCAATGGAGTTCATCCAAAAGTTGATTTTAACACACAAGGAGCACCTGGCTCCTCATAGAAAGGTTACATTTACCACTAGACAATTCAGGATCTACAACTTCACAATTAGCAAAAGGGCAATGGATCCAGTTAATAATTGGTTGAGTCATTATAGGATGAATGTATCTCTATGTAGATACACTGACACAAGAGGTTTTATAATGCGTTCTAAGAAGCTCTTAACACCTACTATTCCCTATACTAAAGAACATGAGAAATCTTTGGCGGAAGACCTCATTAGAAACATAATGGAGGATGAAGAAGTGAATCAAAGGGCTGATAAATTGAATGAATTAATGGATTTGGAGAGACAAGTAAAGAGGAAATGAATCTCTTTTGGGGGTTTCTTCCCAGAATTACCATATCTGGAAAGACTTGATGCCATGATTGAGTATTATAATTTTTTATGTAATCAACTTGAGGATGCACTTGAAGTGAAGGATAAAGGCCATAAAGGGCATTCTTCATCAGAATATGAAGAGGATAGTGATGAAGACTATTCAGTTCCTACCCCCCTCCAATGGATCAACCATTTGTTGAAGAATAGGTAGCAGAATGAGAAAATGTAATTGACTTGACAGAGGTACCTAAGACTGAAGTCACTAATGAGCCCCCATTAAAGAAACAAAGAGTAGAAATAGGGGATCCATCTCATGATAAGAAGAAAGAAAAGAAAAAGGATAGAATTGGTGCTCTCATCACTCATGATA
Source organism: Thuja plicata (assembly GCA_018584345.1). Lineage (NCBI taxonomy): Eukaryota > Viridiplantae > Streptophyta > Pinopsida > Cupressales > Cupressaceae > Thuja > Thuja plicata. The sequence continues at coordinate 62,795 of MU228115.1, forward strand.
GAGCCTATGATCATCAACTTAGAAATCAGATAAGATTAGGAAAAAAGATGAAAAAAGATGATGAAGAGGAAATAGAATTGCCTCTTCTAACATCCATAGATGAGAGATTTCTACATCAAGAGTAGTTCTTAAGTGATGACAATTTTATTAAGACTAAAGAATTTAAATATTTTCTTATTTGGAACAACCAGAAGCAGGTGGGGGCACAACTGCAATTGGTAGGAGGAGGTCTGGTGACAAGTGAGGCCTTGCAGGTATTGCAAGAATATGATTCTTATTCAGAAGAAATCACACCAGAAGAAGCTAGGAAGTTGGTAAAGTCCAATGGAATGTTGTTGGTGGAAGGATGGGACTTAGCCTCAGCTTTCATAATTGACCAAATAAGGAAGAAACTTGATGTCAAGCTATCATTAGAAGTCTAGGTTGGAGAAATGATAAGAGGATTTGGATATAATCCAAAATCCCAAGCCCTAGAAATGTGGAGCTTAGCTCTAAAGGATCAGAAGCCATCCTTAATAAATATACAAGAGAAAATGGAGGGGGAAAAAATCATTTGGTCTATTCAGAACATAGGAGACTTGGAAATTTCTCAGGTTCTCACCCATTTTTCACAATTGAATGAAGCTAAGGCTACCCAGATGTCTGAGAGATTTAGAAAAATGGCTAGTGAAACTATTGATATAGTTAAGGACATGGAGTTGTGTATTATCAAAATCAAGGCACGAGAGAAGCTTATAGCATACCTAACAAAAAAATTGCTGGAGATTCTTGAAGTTTCCCCTACAATGCACAAAGAAGGAATAGATGTTGAAGTTCAAATAGAGGAAACCGAGTATACTGCAGTAGAGACAGAGCAGGGGACTAGTGAGCATAACAATGTTATTTTAGGAGCATTGATGGAAATTTTGCAACATAGGATCAATGTTTTAAAAGATAAAATAGATATAGTAGATGGTGCCCATGGTAAATTGGCAGTCCTACAAGTGGAAATAAACAAATTTTTTCAATTTTGAACCCTTACTATGCTACCTGGTCAGAGAGAACATGATTATTTGAGAGGTTACAATCTTTGCAACCACTAAGATTAGATCTACCAGAGATAGTAACCCAGGTTGGGGAGGAGATTGAAAATATAGGGGTAACCTTGTCCTTTTTCAAAGGCAATAAAAATTAGATTGAGGCAATCATAAACATGTTTGGGTCTGATTACAATAGATTTGTGCCATCAATAAGGTCAGAAGATAGTCATCAAGCCACTAGGGGTATGGAGCTCAGAATTTGACACTATGCTACCTAATAAAAAGGTGTATGTTTCTAACAAAGGAGAATTAGATATGGAAAAATATAATAATATTTTAGATGAAGCCTTTAAGATAGAAACAAATTTCAACAAGTTCATTACAAATGTCAAAAGCATTATGGATGCAAGGAGGGAGAGGGAGAAGACCTAATTGGAAAACATTTAGAGCTTTGAATGGCTAAAGGAAGATGATGTCACAACATGGGATGTCTTAACAAAGCCCAAGAAGAAAAATCATGTCACTGTTGACCCCGATGTTATTGATGAAGAATAGGAGGACACATGGCACCTGCTCTTTGAGCACAGGAAGGTTAGCTATCTTGAAGACTAGTGTAAATTATCCTGTAATGACAGTCACTAGGTCTTGCTACAAATATTAGAAGCTATCTTGAACACATACATACAAAGGTGCCAGAGATCACAAGAAGACAAAGAAAAAATTAGATTTCATTCTTCATTTTTGTCCATCCATCGCTTGGTTCCTTCCTGTCTTTTGTCTTTTCTATGTTTTTGGGTTAGCTCTTAAAACCATCTGAAGCTTGTTGCATCTGTTAGAATACTTTAGGGATAACTGAGAGGGGGGGTGAATCAGTTATTCACAACTTTAAATCTTTTGTACTTATTAATCTAGATTGATATAAATTAAATGCACATTCAGATAACACATTACACAACACATCAATTTGGTTATGGGGAAACCAAATGGTAAAAATCCTGATGGGATTTAGCACCCACAAAGAACTATATTGTTTATAGTAATCCTTGTTAAAAGATCTTTCAACCCTGTTAGGAGTTGTTCATTACAATGTATTATTATAGTGACCTGGTTAAGGGTCTGACCTTGTTAGGAGTCTTTTGCAATAACCCTATTAGGGGTGGTGGACTCACTGTCCAAGTGGTGAAGGCTACAACCTTCTGGATATTTGATACACACTGTATCAACAAGATGAACTGATGCTTGTGACACTTCTTGTCTGATCAGTTCCTTTTGTGCACCAATGCTTTAACCTCTTGTAAAGAACTATAACAATCTTATCTATATTCTGAAAGCTTCAACTTCAATATCTATATTATCAACATATGATAAATATAGCTCTACTGCTTTAACACTCTACTCTTCTTTTCTTATCTCTGGCTTTCACAACTCTTCTTATCACAAATGACCTTCTATAAGTATATTCTCAAAGTATGAGATCATGGGACCTGTTAGACAACTCTTCATAACATCCTTGCCGGCTCTACTAAGCGCGCAAGCATAATTACAACTGCGCAAGTACAAAATGAATAGGTGCGTCGCTTTACTAAGTTGGCTTCACCAAATTGACCATAACATTGCAATCTTCTTCAAACATGTTTGGCACCTTTAGATTAATATCAAAAACTCATAATTAATAATGAATATACACACACATATCCTGATGATAAGCGCAACTCCAGAAACACATTATATACGTCGGCCTTAAACTGTTA
>MU228115.1:105054-117235 GCA_018584345.1 Thuja plicata
CCATGTGTCATTCTTGATTATCTGATCTAGTTCTTCTTTCATTGCATTTTTCCAATCAGAATCATTACAAGCATCTTCAACACTTAAAGGTTCAATCTGTGATAGTAAACATACCTCTTCATCCATTTTTAGATTCTTTGCTTTTGATATGGTCAAAACTTTGCTGCTCTGATCTCCAATGATATCATTTTTGGAGTGGTATCTGGTTGTAAACTTAGGAACCTTATGTGTGACTTCTTCCTCTATAATATGTTGTTCTTCATTGCTTGTATCAGGGTCAATCAAAGGTGCATATTCATAGTACCTCTCTTGAATCATAAACTTCTCATCAATCTTAACATGTGTGCTTTCAATTATCTTCTTTAATCTTAAATTGAAACATCTGTAAGCTTTGTTTTTTGTAGAGTAACCAAGAAAAATATCTTCATCACTTCTAGCATCAAACTTTCAAACACTGTCATCTCTCTTGATGTAGCACTTATTGCCAAATATTCTAAAATATTTTACTATGGGTACATTGCCAAACCAAAGTTCATAGGGTGTCTTGTCCATGCCTGGTCTCAATTGTGTTCTGTTGATAGTATACACTGGTGTGTTTACTACATCTCTCCAGTAGGTGTGTGCCACTTTTCTGTCAATCATCATGGTGCGTGTTGTATCAAGTATAATCTTGTTTCTCCTTTCTGCAATTCTATTTTTTTGAGGTGTTCTTGGGGCACTCAACTACCTTTTTATTCCATGTTCTTCACAATAGTCATAAAAATGGTCAGAGGTGAATTCTCCTCCTCTATCTGATCTTAAACATTTCAGTTTTAGTCTAGATTCATTCTCAACCTTAGCTTTGAATATTTTGAACTTCTCAAAGGCTTTTGACTTCTCTTTTAAGAATGCAACCCACTTCATCCTAGAAAAATCATCAACAAATAGAATAAAGTACCTTTCACCATAGTATGATCTTGTTTGAGTTGGGCCACATAAATCTGTATGCACTAAGTCCAATTTGTTTTTAGCTGAGGTCTGCTTTCTTTTGAAGGAACTCCTTACATGTTTACCCATAACACATTCTCTGCAAATTGTGTCAACTAGTCTTGCAATGCTTGGTAGGTCTCTAACTGCCTTGACATTACTGATCTTGACTATATTATCAAAATTGATATGACAAAGTCTCTTGTGCCATAACCAACTATCATCCACATTTGCAACAAAATAGCCTACATCTGAATTAAGCTGAAAAAAATTACCTTTTGTTTTAGATCCTGATGCAATCATGTCTCCATCCTTGTTGCTAATGATGCACTTGTTGTCTTTGAACTCCAAATGATAGCCTTTGTCAAGTAGCTATCCAACACTTAGTAAGTTATGGTGTAATCCATCAACATATAGAACATAATTTGTCTTATTCTTTCCATCCAAGGTGATGGAACCTCTGCCTATGATAGGTTTAGGAGTGTTATCTCCAAATCTAACCCTACCACCTTTGTATTTGTCCAGATGAACAAATCTATCTTTGTCACCTATCATGTGGTGTGAACATCCACTGTCAAGGATCCAATCAGTTCTGATATTTGCTTTGGAGATTAAGGCTAATTCATGATCTTCTTATTTATTTGCAATGTCCATATTTTTGGACAATCTATCCATGTCTTTAAGGGCAATGAATCCAATTTCATCTTCTCCTGAATCTTCATTAGTTACACCTTCTTCAGCATGGTAACATTCCTTCCTGTACTTAGGTTTGTAGCAAGATCTAAACTTCTTCACTCTTGTGGGACACTTAGATGCAAAGTGACCAATCTTATTACATGAAAAATACTTGAATGGAAGTTTTCCTTCATACTTTCCTTTTCCTTTCTTTTCTCTCTTAGCAATCATGGCAATTATTTCTTCTAGTTCTTCATCGGTTTCTTCATTCTCATTATGACGAGATGTGTGAGGATTTCTTATCGTGTATTGAAGCTTTGAAGGCTGTTTCATTCTTAGGTTCAGTCTTCAATCTTGATATCTCAAATGTAGAGAGTTTGCTGATCAAAGTCTCTCTCTTGAAGTCTTTAGAGAATTGCATAGTTTCTTCTAGAATACTAATCTTGTTTTCATAGTCTGATGTCAGAGTAGTTAACAACTTATCCATTATATCTTCTTCTGATATTTATCCTCCATTGTTTCTGATTCCAGATACTACTTCATTTATCCTCTAATTATAAGCTCTAATGTTTTCTTCTGGTAACATCTCAAGACTGTTGTATTTCTTCTTCCATGTCTTTCTACATGCATTCTTTGCTTGAGCATCTCCTTCAAACATGTCTTCTAAATACTTCCATATGATGTATGCTTTGTCAACAACTTGATCTCAAAAAATTCACTGTCAAATAAGGCACTGATTAGGGCTTCTTTGGCAATTGCATTATTGGTAAATGTTTCCTTTTGTCTTCTAGTAGCATCATCCTTTGCAAGGTCTTTCAAAGATGGAATTTCAACCTCTTGTGTGGCAATCTCAAAGATATCAAATCCAATGCATTGTAGATGTGTAATCATTTTGTTCTTCCAATCCAAATAGTTCTCTCCATCAAACTTAGGGCTATCTTTTCTGAAGTATGACATCTTGATCTACCTTAAGCTGTTAGGCTTCTTTTCTAAGGAACTTGGCTCTGATACCAATTGTTAGAATACTTCAGAGATAATCGAGAGGAGGGAGGGTGAATCAGTTATCTGCACTTTTAAATATTTTATACTTATTATTCCAGATTGATACAAAGTAAATACACATTCAGATGACACATTACACAAAAAATCAATTTGGTTATGGGGAAACCAAATGGTAAAAACCCCAGTGGAAATTAGTACCCACAAAGAACTATACTGTTTATAGTAATCCCTATTAAAAGATTCTTCAACCCTGTTAGGAGTTGTACAATACAATGCAGTAGTATAGTTGACTTGGTTCAGGGTCGGACCCTATTAGGAGTCTTTTACAATAACCCTATTAGGGGTGGAGGACTCATTGTCCAAGGACTCACTATCCAAATGGTGAAGGCTACAACCTTCTGAATATTTGATACACACTGTATCAACAGTATGAACTGTTGTATGTGACACTGCTTGTCTGATCAGTCCCTTTTATGTGCCAATGCTTTAACCTCTTGTAAAGCAATATAACAATCAAATATGTATTTTGAATTCTTCAACATAAACATCTATATTATCAACATATGATAAATATAGCTCTGCTATATCAACACTCTGCTCTGCTTGTCAATCTCTGGCTTTCTCAACTCTTCTTATAACAAATGATCTTCTATAAATACATATAGAAAGTATGAGATCATGGGACCTATAAGATAACTCTTCTTAACATCCTTTTCGGCTCTACTAAGCATGCAAGTATAATTACAACCGCGCAAGTCAATGCTAAACAGACACGTCGCTTCACTAAGTTGGCTTCATCAATTTAACCATAACTTTGCAATATTCTTGAAACACATTTAGCACATTTAGATTAATATCATTAACTCATAACTTATCATGAATATACACACACATATGCAAGAGATACACACAACTCAATTAACATGTTACATATGTCAGCCTTAAACTGTTAATCCTCCAAAACTGTAACTGTCAATAACAAAATTACATATCATTACTGAAACATCATATCTGAGTTTGCATGTATGAATATAGCATAGTAAACATGTCAAAAACATGTATCTATCCATTCTGGTCTTCATGTCATCATATGTATAGGTACATACAGAAGTACTGTTGTGTATTATATGTTGTCGTCAATGACAAACATACAATCAATCAACTGTTTAGAATCAAATCTCCAACAAGTTTCTATTCTGATCACCTCTTAGTCTATAAAAGAACTCTCATTCCTCATTCAAAACCCCCACTCATTTTCATGCATTGTTAGAATACTGAATTATTGCCACATTTCTTGATAATCTCATATAGAATAATTTCATTTTGCAATAGCAGAGTTTCAATTTCTAGAATAATTGCATTGAAATCATGTCTTAGATTAATCTCACAACTTTCAATTCTTAGGATAATCTTGCATTGTATTACATTCATGGAGAAAAATCCTTCATTCCTAGATTGGTCTATGGTTGTGAGACTCTCGTTCTGAGAGCTATTTCAAAAACCCTGTCTGGATAGAAGGCAACAGGTCAAATCATGCAGGCAGATAGGATGAATAATCTCATATTCAGTCTTGTGTGTATCTGGTGAAGAAGGTCTATGTTGAAGTGTATGGTGAGTTAACAAGGCCAAATTTACCACATACACTTACAGGTACAAGCTATAACAAAGGCTTTAAAGCCTTTTCTAATTTTTCTTTAAATAACTTCTCTTTGTTTTTTTGGAAAAATATTGATAATTTTTTCAAAAAGACTTTTTACTAGAAATTTTGTCTGTTCATTTTGTTTTTGTTGCTAACTCTATGCCCACTAGTTAACATAACATTGACATCAATATCGTATAGATTCATACAAGCCTTGAAATTCATGCCCACTAAAAATCAACCCAACATTTTTCTAATGTCCAATTTTGAGGAATTGACTATCAATTTATAGGTTGTTGGGCCTTCTGAGATTGATTTTGATGGTTTTTTTGTTGCGTGAGCACTAGATTTATCAATGACCCCATATTTTATCTTATTTTTCATGCCTTCATCCAAATTGACCAAAAATTTCAACTACTCTGATTTTGATGTAACGATAGTCAAACTTAGGGTTTCAAACATTGAACACTTGATGGCAATATCTATTTCAGACCAAATCGTCAAGAAATATGTTCTGGCATCAATATACATGCCCATAGAAAACACCACCCAAACCATCAATGGCTACAAATTTTATGAAATCATAGTTGATCTTGGGGTTTTATAATGTTGTGAACAAGATTGTGAGATTCAAAAAAATCAAAATTCATGCAAGATGGAAAATTTGGAGACCCTCAAACACTGTGGAGAAACAAATCCTCAAAATTTGAGAAGGGTTTTGTTGAATACACATTCTAATGCCAAGTTAAACTGATGGTAGATTGTGCTTTGTTACCATATTGGAATTATGGTACTCTGATACCATGTTGAAATTATGAACTGATGTTAAAATTTGCGACATGAGAACCTCTGGGATCAAACAACAAAAGAAGAACACTTTCCACAAGGAGGACAATAAGAAAAAAAAAAAAATTGTCAAGAAGAAAAGATTATGAAATTATGAGATTATTATTGTAGGATTATAAGATTAATACAATTTTATGCTTTTATGGAAAACGTATTCTTGTTGGAGATTTGTTTCTGTTTAGTTGATTGATTGTATGTTTATCATTGATGACAACATATAATACACAGTAGTGATTTTGTATGCACTTATCAGAATGATGACATGAATAATTGCGTGGATAGATACATGTTGTAGACATGTTTATTATTTTATGTTCATACACACAGATCCAGATATGATGTTTCAGTCAAGTTGTGTAATTCTGTTATTGGCAGTTACAGTTCTGGAAGAGTATCTATTCAGAGCCGACGTATGTAACATATTTCTTGAGTTGCACCTATCTTCAAGATATGCGTGTGTATATTCATGATTAGTTATGAGTTTATGATAGTTATCTAAATGTGCCAAACATGTTTCAAGAATATTGCAAAGTTAGAGATAAATTGGTGAGGCCGACTTAGTGAAGTGTCACGTCTATTCAGTTTATACTTGCGCGGTTGTAATTATGCTTGTGTGCTTAGTAGAGCTGAAAAGGATGTTATGAAGAGTTGTCTTACAGGTCCCATGATCTCATACTTTGAGGAAGATACTTATAGAAATTCATTTGTGATATGCTAAGTGTGAATGATAGGAAAAGAGACAAAAGGTGTACAGAGCAGAATATCAGATGTGGTTCATTCATCAAGAGTCTATGTGAAGAAGAAGTGAAAGATTGTAATACACTGGAACTAATCAAGATAGCAGGTCTACTCTACAGTTCATCATCAGATATAGTGCATATATGTTATATAGAAGGTTTTATCCTTCACCATTGAAGCAGTGAGCTTTTGGATAGTGAGTACACCACCCCTAACAGGGTTATTTGTAAAAGACTCCTAACAGGGTCCGACCCTTGACCAGGTCACTATACTTATTGCATTGTAATGTACAAATCCTAATAGGGTTGAAATATCTTCTAATAGGGATTACTATAAAAAAGTATATTTCATTGTGGGTGTTAATTCCCACTGGGTTTTTTACCATTTGGTTTCCCCTTAATCAAATTGTGTGTTGTGTACTGTGTTATCTGATTAAGCATTTACTTTATTGTATTCTAAAGTTAAGGAAGTAAAAAGAATTAAAGTTACTGATAACTGATTCACCNCCCCCCCCCCCCCCCCCCCCCCCCTCTCAGTTATCCTTTGGGACTATTCTAACAATTCTGAAGTTATAAAACAAACCAAAAAATCCAAGATATGCAAACTAAAGATAAAAAATAAAACCAGAGTTCAAGTAGACTAAAATATTTTGTAATTTTTTCTTAGCTAAGCGAACTTAAGCTAGAGATGCTTGTGCAAACAAGTGCTTAATTACTTGGGAATATTTTTGAGCATGTGCATAATTAATTAATGCAACAATATTTAAATATGCCTAATGCAATAAAACTATGTATGAGCAGCATAAATGCATGCTTTACCACATATCTTTATTCGTTGAACAAACACATTGCTCTACTTTTATCTTCTTCTGTCCTCTCTTTTATAAGTAAAATTTCCTCATATTAATATATGTCATAAGTGCTAGCAAGTTGTGTGAGAGTCTACAATTGTGTTTTTGTATAAGATGTGTAAGCATTTAACATGACATACATATGATATTAATGTAATTATTTTATTAACACTTAATATACAACATATAAAAAAATAAAAATTATTTTAAAGTGTAAAATGAGATTTCTACCTACTTATCATTTAATATACCATATATATTTAAAAAGTATATATAGAAAATAAATTAGGTAAACAAAATTCATGTGAAATATTTTCTCTATTTATGAGATTCCTGCATATATGTTCTTTCAAACAAAACAATTTTCTTTGGAACCCAATTCAATCCCATGCAAGATGGAATTTTCCATTTTCATCTATATTCTACACAACATAGAAGCCAAAAATTTATGATAGCCTACACATGAATGGAGAATTACACACATTCAACGCTAATAACATGCTTCTCTTGAACTTTCTTGATTTACAGGCTAGTTGATACGGAAATCAACTTTCCGTCAACATTTCTATCATGGGACCAGTTGCCTTTTCTGCAATATACATTCATTTAAAGTATAACAATGTGGCTGTGATTATCAGAGGTGATAAAAGAAAATGGTAGGCGATGAAATTATTGTGCATTTAATCATGGGTCCTATAGTTGAAGTCTTTATTTGAAATGTTAGGAGTAAATAAAAAAGAGGTTTGTTGCGCTGATAAATTTTTTCTTCAGTGCTGAAATTTGCTGCAAATCTATTGGGCATTGAAATTGTTGCCTAGAAATTTATGATAGAAGAAAATTTTGAAAATGTTGTGAATTTTTTATTTGTTAGACTTCATTTAAAAAGGTGCGAAAAACATAGCAATTTTGTTTTCCCTGAATTGCACAAAAAGAACCATGTTATTGTTAGAGTTCCATGAGTAAATCATTAAGCATTTTATACATGTTTATAAAGAAGTTTTTGATTGTTGGTAAAAATAGGTTTTAGGGGGACCCAAAATCTCATGTAATCCTTACAAAATAGGAATATACATTAAGCCAATTGAACTTAAAATAGGACTGGAAACCAGCCCATGAAACTCAAAACTAGCACTAAAAACTAAAAAACTAGAAACCAACAACAACACCTGTTGGAGATTTGATTCTAAGCAGTTGATTGATTGTATGTTTGTCATTGATGACAACATATAATACACAATAGTAATTCTGTATGTACTTATCAGAATGATGATATGAAGACTTCCATGGATAGATACATGTGTTTGACATGTTTATTATATTATGTTCATACACGCAGATCCTGATATGATGTTTCAGTAAAGTTATGTAATTATGTTATTGGCAGTTACAGTTCTGGAAGTATAACAGTTTAGGGCTGATGTATATAATGTGTTTCTTAAGTTACGCCCATCTTCAAGATATGCATCTGTATATTCATGATTAGTTATGATTTGATGATATTAATCCAAAGGCGCTAAACGTGTTTCAAGAAGATTGCAAAGTTAGAGTTAAATTGGTGAGGCCGACTTAGTGAAGTGTTGCGTCTATTCAGTTTATACTTGTGCGGTTCTAATAATGCTTGCGTGCTTTGTAGAGCCGAAAAAGATGTTATGAAGAGTTGTCTTATAGGTCTCATGATCTCATACTTTGAGATAGATACTTATAACAAGTCAAAGGTGACACGCTAAGTGTGAATGTTACGAAAAGAGAAGAAAGATGTACAGAGCAGATTATCAGAGTTGGTTCATTCATCAAGAGTCTATAAGAAGAAGAAGTGAAAGATTGTAATACACTGGAACTAATCAAGAAAATAGGTCTACTCTACAGTTCATCATCAGATATAGTGCATATCTGTTATACAGAAGGTTGTAGCCTTCACCATCAAGCAGTGAGCTTTTGGACAGTGAGTCCACCACCCCTAATAGGGTTATTTGTAAAAGACTCCTAACAGGGTCTGACCATTAACCAGGTCACTATACTTATTGCATTGTAAAGTAAAACTCCTAACAGGGTTGAGATATCTTCTAACAGAGATTACTATAAACAAGTATAGTTTATTGTGGGTGCTAATTCCCACCAGGGTTTTTACCATTTGGTTTCCGCATAATCAAATTGTGTGTTGTGTACTGTGTTATCTGATTAAGTATTTACTTTGTTGTATTCTGAAGTTAAATAACTATAATTACTGATAATTGATTCACCCCCCCCCCTCTCAGTTATCCTTTGGGACTATTCTAACAATTGGTATCAGAGCCAAGTTCCTTGGAGAAGAAGCCTAACAACTTAAGGTAGATCAGATGTCTTACTTCAGAAAAGAAATCCCTATGTTCGATGGAGAAAATTATCTGGATTGGAAAAACAGAATGATAACACATCTCTAGTGTGTTGGCTTTGAGATCTTTGAAATTTCTACACAAGAGGTTGTAATTCCATCTCTGAAAGACCTTGCAAAGGATGATGCTACTAACAGACAAAAGGATATATTTACAAATAATGCAATTGCTAAAGAAGCCCTAATCAACGCCTTATCTGATAGTGAATTTTCTGAGATCAAGAAAATTGACAGAGCATATGCCATATGGAAGTATTTAGAAGATATGTTTGAAGGAGATATTCAAGAAAAGAATGCACGCAAGAAGACATGGAAAAAGAAATACAACAGTCTTGAGATGTTACCCTAAGAGAACATTAGAGCATACAATCAAAGAATAAATGAAGTAGTCTCTGGAATCAGAAACAATGGTGGAGAAATATCGAAAGAAGATATAATGGACAAGTTGCTAACCACTTTAACATTAGATTATGAAAACAAGATCAGTATTCTAGAGGAAACCATAAAATTATCACAAGATTTCAAGAGAGAGACTTTGATCAGCAAAATCTCTGCATTTGAGATATCAATATTGAAGACTAAACCTATAAGTGAAACAACTTTCAAAGCCTTAGTCCATAGTAAGAAATCCTTACACATTTCCAGTCATAATGAGAAAGAAGAAGTTGATGAAGAACTTGAAAAAATCATTGCTATGATTGCTAGAAGAGAAAAGAAAGGAAAAGGAAAATATGAAGGATAGCTCCCATTAAAATGTTTTTCATGTAACAAGATTGGTCACTTTATATCTAAGTGTCCCACAAGAGTCAAGAAGTTCAGATCTGATTACAAACCAAAATATAAGAAGGAGTGTTATCATGCTGAAGAAGGTGTAACTAATGAAGATTCAAGAGAAGATGAAATTGGATTTGTTTCCCTTAGAGACATGGAAAGGTTGCTTGAGGAAATGGACATTGCAGATGAAAATGAAGAACAAGAGCTAGCCCTAATTTCCAAAGTAGACATCAGAACTGATTAGATCATTGACAGTAAATGCTCTCATCATATGACAGGTGACAAAGATAGATTCATTCATCTAGAAAAATTCAAAGGTGGTATGGTTATATTTGGAGATAACACTCCTAAACCTATCATAGGCAGAGGTTCTATCACTTTGGATGGAAAGAACAAAATAGATGATGTTCTATATGTTGATGGATTACATGATAACTTGCTGAGTGTTGGAAAACTACTTGACAAACGTTATCATTTGGAGTTCAAAGACAACAAGTGTGTCATTAACAATAAGGATGGAGACATGATTGCATCAGGCTCTAAAACAAAAGGTAGTCTTTTTTAGCTCAATTCAGATGTAAGTTGTTTTGTTGCAAAGGTGGATGATAGTTGGCTATGGCACAAGAGATTATGTCACATCAATTTTGATAACATAGTAAAGATAAGTAATGTCAAGGCAGATAGAGACCTACCAAGTATTGCAAGACTAGTAGACGCAATATGCAGGGAATGTGTTATGGGAAAGCATGTAAGGAGTTCCTTCAGAAGCAATCAGAACTTAGCTGAGAACAAATTGGACCTAGTGCATATAGATTTGTGTGGTCCTACCTAAACAAGATCATACTACAGAGAAAGGTATTTTATTTTGTTTTTTGATAATTTTTCTAGGATGATGTGGGTTGCATTCTTGAAAGAGAAGTTTGAAGACTTTGATAATTTTAAAATATTCAAAGCTAAAGTTGAAAATGAATCTAGATTAAAACTAAAATGTCTGAGATCAGATAGAGGAGGAGAGTTCACTCTGATTAGTTTTATGATTATTGTGTTGAACATGGTATTAAAAGACAGTTGAGTGCACCTAGAACTCCTCAGCAGAATGGGATTGTAGAAAGGAGGAACAAGATCATACTTGATATAGCACGCACTATGATGATTGAAGGAAAAGTTGTGGACACCTACTGGAGAGATGTAGTGAATACTACAGTGTATACTATCAACAAGACTCAATTGAGGCCAGGCACAAATAAAACATCCTATGAACTTTGGTTTGGCAATGTACCTATAGTAAAGTATTTCAGAATCTTTGGCAGAAAGTGCTACATCAAGAGAGATGATGGTGTTGGTAAGTTTTATGCCAGAAGTGATGAAGGTATTTTCCTTGGTTATTCTACTAAATGAAAAGCATATAGATGTTTCAATTTGTGATAAAAGAAGATAATTGAAAGCACGCATGTTAAGATTGATGAAAATTTTATGGTTCAAGAGAGGTACTATGAATATGCACCTATGATTGAAGATGAACTCAGACCTAGTAGCAAAGATACTATTATTGAAGAGATGTTTGATTGCATTGATGTCTCATGCAATGACCCTGAATCAAGTAGAGAAGAATCACAGATTCCAGAAGAAGAAGACACACCTAAGGCTCCAAAATTCACATCTAGATACCACTCTAAACATGACATCCTTGGAGATCAAAGCAGCAGTGTTTTGACCAGATCAAAAGAAAAAGGTCTAGCAATGGATGAAGAGGTATGTTAAGATTGAACCTTTAAGTGTTAAAGATGCTTGTAAAGATTCTGATTGGAAGAATGCAATAAAATAAGAATTAGGTCAAATAATTAAAAATGATACATGGGAATTGGTCCCTAGACCCAGTGAAAAAAAATGTGATTGGAACAAAGTGGGTATTCAGAAACAAGATGAATGAAGATGGTACAGTAGTTAGAAACAAAGCAAGATTGGTATGTAAAGGATATGCGCAGAGGGAAGGAATAGACTACACTGATACATTTTCCCTTGTGAGCAGATACAATCCATTAAATTGTTTTTGGCATATGCAACATTCAAAGACTTTAAAGTTTATCAAATGGATGTAAAATCAGCTTTTCTGAATGGTGATTTGAATGAAGAAGTCTACATTGAACAATCAGAAGGATTTAGTCTTTCAGATGAACCAGACATGATATGCAAATTGAAGAAAGAACTCTATGGTCTTAAATAGGCCCCAAGAGCTTGGTATGAGAGACTTGATGGTTATCTTACCAAGATTGGATTCAAGAAAGGAGCAGTAGATTATAACCTATTCACAAGAGAGACA
>MU228115.1:119556-156499 GCA_018584345.1 Thuja plicata
TTCCCCCCCCCCCCCCCCCCCTCTCAGTTATCCTTTGGGACTATTCTAACAACACCGAGCAACAAAAAGCCTAAAACAAAACTAGCACAAAAATAGGGGAACAACAAGACCTATGAAAACTCTAGAAGAGTTCCCTCTACCTCTTTCTTGGCTTCAAACACCTTCTTGATGGCCACATTAAAATTTGAGAGCTCCAGGATCTTGTCATGGATCTTCTTCTTTTTTGCAGACCATGTACACTTGCCTAGACCTACATTACCCACATAAGCTTTTTCATCTTCGAGATTCACAGTTGGAGACCCAACATCCAACTCAGACTTGATGGTATTGAAGCACTCCATCGTAGAACCCATAAAAAGGTTATTATCCAATATATGCTTCTTAAGAGTGTTCTCCAAAATATCCATTTTGTCCTGCATATCCTTCATGTTTTTTCTCAAACTCTTTCTACTTTCGGACATCCACCCCCACCGACCTAGTATCCAAATTCCCTTGAAGAAGATCAACTTTGGCATAGACGGAGTGAAAACTAAGATTGAGGCTTTTATTTTCCTGGAAAACCCATTTCATAAGGCGGAACGAAGTTAAAGCATATCAGGTTAATCTATATTGTTTCAATATTGATGATGGAATGGTTAGAGAAGATGAGTTGGCTAGAAAAATAAATGATGTATCAATTTCAAACATTCTTGGAAGAATTTATATGGTTCAAATGCCATTTTAGGTTCAAAAAAATAAGTTTAAATCGATAAATTTAAATTGCTAAAATATGTTGGAAATAAGTTAAATGATCATGGGTAGATGAAAGAGGTGTTAGAAGTTCAATTGGTAGATCATTGTTACAATAAAGGGAATTTTTTAAGTTTGAGCTTAAGCTAGATCCTACAAAGCATGGGTCAACACATGGTATTGGAGTTAGGGGTGAAACCACAAGAAAATAGAGTGTGGTGTATGGGAGGTTTCAAAATAAACCATGGTTTTGAAATAAAGTGCACTAGACCAATGATGTACCATCTAAAGAAGTGTTATGAGTTAGTAAGCATAGCAACACAACAAGAACTGGAAGGTCCTAGCTTTGACTCCTAGTTGGTCCATATAAGTTATAGCTAAACAAAATAGATATTAAGGATTATAACCAGTCTATTCAAAAATTTTGGTTACTCTTTATTCATAAGAAAGGTCTATTTCTCTTAAATTTCTATTCATGAATTTATAGAAAATGATATGTATGTATACATATGCGTGTGTAGATATATATACATATATGTGTGTGCGCACGCGCGTACACCCCCCCTCCCCTCCCCACCAACACACACACACACACACACACACACACACACACACACACACACACACACACACACATATATATATCTATATATATATAAGTGTGTGTGTATGTTTTTGCGTGTGCACATGCATGTGTGCATGTGTATGTGTGTGTGTCTTACTTCACACCCTAGCTTGTATTCATTATGTAGATTATAATTATGATCTTGATGATTTTTCAATTTTATATATATATATATATATTCATTTGACAAAATAAAAATAATGTGAAATTTTTTTACAATCAATATTATGAAAGAAAAATGTGTAATATATTGTGATTTATATGTTCCTTATGATAAATCTAGTTAATAAAATATAAGAATTTAAAAGAAGACTAAAATATCCACTAGGATCTTGGAGTACCATTTTCCTTTTAGTTTTGTTGTTAGTGTTATTTCTTGATGTGTTGTGTTTAATTTTACTTTCTTTTTATCAAATGTTGACGCCAAGTAGTGGTCTAGGAGAGTTATTTGTTTCCTGCATTTGATTTATGGGAGAAAGTAGCTCTTTATGACCATTCAACAAGACATTGTATGTCATTGAAAAATTTTAATTACCGAAAAAGAGAAAAAGGTAAACAGAGATACAAGTATAATTGTTGGATGTGAAGTACAACTATTTATTTCTTCTTCCATGACTTTTCATTTCATATTCTCTTGTTTGAATCTCTATATTCTATTGAAGAATATTGTATACATATGAGGGAAAATCCCTATGCATGTAAGCTATAATGACTGAATAAAGATTCAAGCTCTGCTTTCTGTTGGATGTAGCCAAGTTGGAAAACCACATTAAATCTTGTGTCTTGTTTTGTGGTTTCCAATTTGTCTACTAATTTAACAATTGGTATCAGAGCCTAAGAAAGGTCTAGGAGAGAAGGGTAGTGTGACATGATGCAGGGAAGACAAAGAGGCATTTTTCTACTGTTATGTTCAAAGTGAATTTTATAAAAGATGGACTCCCGAAGAGAAATTGAGACCGGTGCGACACTGGCTTGTGAAGGGATTTCTAGAGAAGGGGATCCAAAAATTGGGTTCTGATGGCTAGAAGATGAGAGGCAAGTGGCCCTTTTGAATTATACTTCAGGCATGACATTCTCTCTAAAGGGTGTTGTGCATTCCCATAGAGGAATCTATGCCATGGAAGATGGGAAGGTGGACAATGTACCCTTTGATGCTGGAAATGTTTCATGCCAACTAGTGGAGTTTCCCCTGGAATTTGGTAGTCATGGGAGGGATGAAAATTTTCCTGAGTGAATCCATTGCCATAGGTAGAAACAAGAATATTTATGACACTAAGTCACGAAGCATGTTGATGGTCATCGATATTATGTGCAGTCTTCGGAGATTTTTTTTTGGGTTTCCTCTAGACAGTTCTTGTAGGCCATTTTTTATGATGATGTCAGGCTTGAATACTTGCTAAATATAAAGTTTCATGCAATTAGTTCTCTGCATCGTTGATTTTTTTTGGGTATTACAATTATATTCTTTACATCAATACTTTCAGGATAATGTGAGGAAGTCAAAGGGAGGTGATGCTTTGCTACTGAAATACGACCCTAGAGGTGTTGATAACAACTTTGGAAATAGGCCTCTAGATTTTTCTTCTCACTTTCTTAAGGACATATTGGAGTTCTCATATGTTGTAGCATGAGTATATCTAATCTTGCAAATAATATAGCTACTGGTATGGTTAGAGAGAATGAGAACTAGAGTTGCATAGCGGAGTTCACCAACATTGACTAAAATTTGAACCAGGTTTAGAATTTGGTAAATTTGTTGAAAATAATATTGATTGGGCCTTAGAAAAGTAGCTTCCTTATAAAGAAAATAGGTGAGCTACAAGAAGAGGGGTAAGAGTAGACTCAATAAAGTCATGGTAATTGCCGGTGTGAATCTATTAATGAGCATGAGTTTGTTTTCTCAGCGTGCAATGTCTCTGCTTCACCTCCCACCTGTGTTTTCTAAGAAAAATTGGGGGGAATATTTGAAGAAGAAGTTCAATTGGTAGATTGGAAGAGACAGACAGTGACAATGGATCGATTTCATCCTGGTGTGGAAGAAATAGGTTTGTGAAGTATGATTCAAAGATATTTACAATAGACCAAATCTGGACAAAAATTAACTTGGGTTGATGTAGTTATAGATTTTTCTCCATACTATGCTCAATGGGAAGAGGTTACTTGTTGTGTGTCTCAGTGTTGTTCTTGGAGGGCAGTATCTCATAACTATGAGAATTTTTGTAAGTACCTATTTAGTTCCCATGAGAGTGATGTTTTTTTTGGGACAACTCATGTTTTTCATGACAACGTGGAAATTCTGGGAGTGAAAGTCTATGAGGTCAATATGGTTCTGGAGAAAAGTGTTTGCAGCTTTAGGTATAACTATTGAGTGTGATGCTTGGTATCATTTTTCAGATTTCATTTTTGATACCATGAATAGTTTAGTTTAGTGCCACACTGCAGTGGGAGTTTTTATTTGGTAGTAAGATATTTTATTGTCATGAGATGGTTCCCTCCATGTGATTGAAGATATTTTATATTGTGCCATGGTGGGCTCTTGATTCTAGATTAGAGCGTTGGCATGATATAGGCTCTCTTGATAGGTTTTTCTCTTATGAGCATGATGTTTTGGTTTGTGGAGATCAAGTTGTCATGTTGTGTTCCCAGGTTACGCTGACATGCAGTGGGATTTTTGACAATTTGTTATGGTTAGTGCTCTTGGTATCGAGTACATTGGCGGATCGGCCATGAAGGTGCTCTTAAAAAATAAGAGGCTTGGGTGAGGCTGCATTTCTCTTGGGTTTAGAGAAAATTTGTTGAGACAGTTTCTCTTTGGAGGTTTCAACAAGAAGACCATGGAGCCTACACCTATGGATGGACACGAGTTCATTATGGACCTAGAGAAGATTGTTCTTGGAGAAGAGTCACTATGACTTGGTTTATCTTGGAGGATCATTCTTACTCCCAACTCTTGGTCTACTCAACATATTTATCTCCTTGTGAATTTGGGTTTAGGTGATGGTTGATATTGTTCCTAGTTTTGGAATGTTTTTTTGAGTTTGATCTTCTTGTTAGAAAGAGATTTCATCCATGGTATTTGGGTGTTGTAAATGCTCTTATTTGGGGAGGTAAAGGAGATCATACTTGGCATAGTTGAGCACTTGGTGGTGTTGGTATAAGGATGAGTTATGTTTTGCATGGGTGTCCCTTCCAAGAGTTTTTTGAGATCATTTATTTTTGTTGTACTTAATTATTTTTTAACTACAATATGAGATCTTTTCATGAGGACTTGGAAGATTTCATTTGAGTTTTTGTAGCAAGTTGTAGTTTGTAGATCATCTCAAGTTATTACCACACCTTTTATGTGCAAAATGGTAGATATGAGTCAACTTTTGGTTGACATTGCTCATTCAATGTGCAGATTGATCTATAACGGTCCTCTAGGTTTTTTTACATCCATGGTTTTTTGGTGTGTTTTGTTGGAAGATGGTATTTTTTACATAGTGAGTTGTTTTATGGGTTGGTTATGTGCGCATAAATATACTAATTTTGTATTTATAGTTGGATGTGATTAGCAAATGGTTTTGGTTTCTATTCTAGCTATGGTGATTATCTATTGAAAATTTATTACTAGGAATTTGGTCAGGGAAAGAAGAGTTTAAGTGGAAGGTTTTCCATATGTGGGGTTGTAGCATGAGTTGAACTTCAAGTGGGAGATTGTTGGATGTGAAGTCCAATTTTTCATTTCTTCTTCCATGACTTTTCATTTTATATTCTCTTGTTTGACTTTATGTCTTCTATTGATGACTATTGTATACATATGAGGGCAAAGCCCTATGTATGTAAGTAGTAATGACTAAATAAATATTCAAGCTCTTCTTTATAATGGATGTAGCCAAGTTGGCGAACCACATTAAATCTTGTGTCTTGCTTTGTGGTTTCTAATTTGTCTACTAATTTAACAATAATTAATCACCAGGATAAGGATGTTGATAATTTTAAGTGAAAAATGAAAATCCTACTCCTTCTACATGTGGTACGCATGGTTATAGATGTGTTGATAGAGAATTTTTACCATGACCATGTCAGAGAAGAAATAGACTATTAGAATATACAAAATAGTGACATAGCTTTTAGATTCACAAGGTATTGCTCACATAAAAAACATGAAGTAAATTATGAAAAAAATATTAAGAAAATAATTTTGTGTATACAAGCATGGTATTTCATGACACCTTTTTCCTTCGTTATTTTTAGACTTCCAAGGTTTTCTCTCAGGTCGGCGAGAGATACTTTGAAGTTTAGTTGATAAAAAGATGACTAGACTGAAGGTCGACAATTCAAATCAGTCTAGAATGTCTCAAGTAAAAGAAAGGGACAACATTTATGTATCTGTCAAGAGAATCATGAGAGTATTGATTGGGTTTTGAAATAATTTGAGAGGAGGATATCTCTCACATGGAAATCTGTGTTATAATTTTTTATATAAACAGCCAAAAGATGCATTATCTTGTTGGTTGGTATGGATGTGCGATTTTTATTAATGATTTTTGGACTACATTATTTTGAATATCCAAGTTTGAATGTATTAATTTGATAATATCTACTTCTTGCTATGTCAAAGGAATCCTTCTAGTGGGAAGCATTTAAACCTTTATTGATGAACCATAACTGATTGAATGTTTGAAGATTATAAGTTGATCACCGAAATGCAGAAAGATAATGCAAGACATCAAATTAGTTAATGGATTGTATTTTCATTGATGTAAAATTGATATAATTTGATTGGTTATAATAAAAGTGTCAAATAATTAAGAGAATAATAATCATAAAAGTTATGCTTTCAGTAGTGCATAAAAGATCAGCATTCACTAAGTGACTACAAACACCGATGGGTAGTGCACCTGATATAGTACTATTCTTTCTCCTTAGACCTCTTCTAGGGTCTCTTACATCAATCAATGATCTACTAGGGTTCTTCTATTCACCCTAGGCTCCTTAGGGATCTTATCAAAAGATCCTAATTCCTTTCAACTAGTAAACACCAACAAAATAGAACTCACAACTTTGCAAACCTCATATTAGACCCAAATTGGTCTTTCTTGTCCATTTGCACAATCTGATTCAAATGGATTTCAATATTCACCAAATTGAAAAGGTAGCATATGAAGATTTAAAAAGGACCAATTCAAACCCCTACAAACTCACTATTCTCCAAAAACACAAATGAGCTCCAAGAACCTATGCACTTAACCTCAAAATAGGGCTACAAGCAATTAGCCCTATTTGGAGACCTTTTCTGCATTATCTTGGAAAAATGACTTGACAAGTGCCAAATAAGCTTAGGATCTAGACACATTTTTAAGAGAAATTAGATATTTTATAGGTTTTAGGCCCCTGAAGTGTCTGTACATTCCTTCCTACTTTCATGCCTAAAATTCAGGGTTTTAGGCCTCCTTCAGTATCTACATAAGAAATGGACTTTCTTGAAAAATGAGATAACTCCTCATAACTTATCCTCCTATTTGGGGGTCCTCATCTAACTCATCTAATTTCCCACTTCCTCTTATTGAAGGTCTGGATGCTTTCAATCCCTCTAGCTAGCTCTACAACCTCTGATGATCCCTATCCATGCTACTCTGGCTCGCCTAGGGAATCATCTTAAAAATAGTTGCCACCACCTCCAGGGCCCAACCTACTATGTACATAATTTACATGGAGTCTACTTTCATAATCCAAGATCCCGGGCCAAAGCCACGGTGGAAAAGAAAGTTAAGACTCCATTTGCTACCAGTGCTCAAAACCAGACTAGTGACTGGACTAAACTTTCAAGATTTTACAAAAGAAATCAAAACTATTCAAAATACTAAAATAACACAATAGGAAGTTCAATAATAACCTAAATTACAAGAAAAAAATCTTACAAAAATACTTTCAATCCATTACATTTCCCAATCACCTCAAAACACACAAATCCACACTGTTATTGATTAACACGGTCCGTACATGAAAGTTCTAAAACTTGCCAACACTTAAAAAATCCTAAGGATGGTCTTATATAGATAAAAAAAACACTAAATGGTCACTTTCAGATAGTTACCCAACCAATTTATTTGAATATGCTAATCTGTCTTAAAAGTTGTCAATGTTGTCAATGACAACATTGACAACTTTTGGCAACTTTTGGGTTTGATTGCCAAACTTGGTCAAACCCTAGCCAAAATTGTCCAATCCACTACATATGATGAAAAAACATCAAAAAGGTCCTTTATTCCCTCTCTTGGCTCATTTTTCCACAAAGATGCTAAAATTTCCTAATTTGGCCTAATTGGACCTAAGGGTCACCAAGGAACAAATAAGACCTATCCTCCTACAAACACTTCACACACTAGGACTCTTGGTCCCTTTATTTACCTAGTGGTATGGATAGAACCAATAGAAGCCAAAACAAAGAAAGAAAAAACCCTAGGTTACATTTCCACAACTAGCCTACTTAGGTGCTCCTGCACCATACTCCCCCCCCAAAGGAAGAAGTCATGTCACTCCTATGGATAGTAGCTCCTATGAGATGCCTACCTTATTGAAATATACCTATGTAATCCATGAGGCCTCTGATTCTAGTCTACCCTTCCACTGAATCAAATGCTCCATGGAGACTTTGTGTCTAGTGGTCTTCTTGACCCAGGAGTCCAGGACTTTATCAGCCACCATAGGAAACTTTGGAGGTAAGACAATAACCTCCACATAAACATTGACCCATTGACTGGTTGGATTGATGTCTTGCATTTTTACCCTAAACTCTATGAGGTCTTGAACATTTAATATGGGAGAGATGCTCAAATTTGATGGTAAGTCCACCTTATATGCATTAGCTCCATACTTGGCTAAGCTCTTGCATGCTCCCACCCTTTTCATCTGAAGTTTGGTAGGGACACCCTTCTGTAGCCTAGATTTTTTCAAGTGGACCATCACATAGTCACCCACTTCAAAATGAACACCCTTCCTTTTCTCATCCACTTTGGCTTTCAACTTAAGTTGACTGTCCTGTATCTGCTTCTTTACTTGATCTTGTATCTTCTTCATGGTAGAAGTGAAGTCTTCTACATGACCACTTCTATACTCCATTCCACCAAGATCATTGAGCTCACAAACACACCTAGGATGCATGCCATAAACCACCTCAAATGGACTCTTGTCTATCATCCTATTCTTTCTATCATTGTAAGCATATTCTACTTGAGGAATGACCACATCCCAAGTCTATTCATATTCCTTAGTTAGGCACCTCAAGAGGTTACCTAGCACTCTATTGACCACCTTAGTTTGGCCATCAGTCTGAGGGTGTTAAGATGAACCAAAAGATAGGTTAGTACCTAGCCTTTTCCACAAAGTTATCCAAAAATGACTCATAAAATTTGCATCTCTATCAGAGACAATGCTCAAAGGAAGACCATGAATCCTTACTATTTCCTTGAAAAACAAATAAGCTATGTGGCTAGCATCATTAGTAGTTCTGCATGGAATGAAATGTCCCATTTTACTAAATATATCAACAACTACATAAATTCTATCATACCCCTATTTAGTTTTGGGTAACCCCACAATGAAATCCATACTTACACACTCCCATGGTCTATTAGGGATAGGTAGAGGCTGATGCAACCCCGCATTACTCATTCCTCTTTTTTCCTTCATGCAAACAACACACTATTCCATATACTTAGTGACATCCCTCACCAATTTTGGCCAATTGTAGAACCTTTGGAGCAACTCCAAGGTCTTTTCCTTACCAAAATGACCACTTAGATAGCCATTATGCTTCTCTTGGATGAGGTTCATCCTCATTGACCCCTTGGGTACACACAACTGGTTACCTTTAAACAACAAACCATTCTGTAAAGTGTAATCAAAGAACTTGCTATGAAAATGGTTCTCAAAGTCAACACATACCTTATAGGCCTAACCAAAATCCTCATATAACTTGTATAGGTCTCTAAAACTCTCAACCCCAATGCTATTCAAGTGGACTTCTTGCACTGTTAACAATCTCCTACTCAAAGCATCTGCCACCTTGTTGAGTTGACCCTTCTTGTGCTTAATAGTAAAAGTGAATTCCTGCAAGTATTCCATCCTTTTTAGATTCCTATTACTTAGATTTTCTTGTGTGTTGATGTAACTAAGGGCCTGATTATTAGTAAATACCACAAATTCTTTAGGCAATAGATAATGCCTCCATTTCCTCAAAGATTGGACTAGAGCATATAGCTCTAATTCATAAGAAGAATATTTCTTCTTGGCCTCATTCAATTTCTCACTGAAGAAGGCAATAGGTCTGCCCTCTTGACTTAACACACCCCCTACTGCCATTCCACTAGCATCACACTCAATGGTAAATAAATTATCAAATATTGGAAACTATAGGATAGGTTGAGTAGCCACTTGTCTTTTCAACATCTCAAAAGAATTTTCAGCTTCCAAAGTCCATCTGAACTTACTTTTGACCCCACCCTTAATAGTATCCATTAATGGAGCACATATCCCACTGAAGTTCCTAATAAACTTTCTGTAAAATTGGGCAAGGCCATGAAAACTCCTTACCTCAGTGGCTATGGTAGGTGGAGACCAGTTCAAGATTGTAGCAACTTTGTCTTTGTCCATCTTCAAAGACCCTTTGGACACCATAAAGCCCAAGTAAACTAGTTCTTGCTTAAAGAAATCACACTTCTCAAGGTTAATGGCCAAATTCTTCTCATGATACCTCTTCAATACTACCTCCACATGCTTGACATGTTCCTCTCTTGTCTTACTAAAAATCAGTATATCATCAAGATATACCACTAAAAAATTTCTAGTGAAAACCTTAAGCACCTCATTCATGAGCCTCATGAATGTGCTTGAAGAATTAGAGAGGCCAAATGGAATCACAAGCCATTCATATAACCCATCTGTGTTTTTGAATGTCATTTTCCATTCATCACCTTCCTTCACCCTGATTTGGTGATAACCACTTTTCAAATCTAGCTTTGTGAAATACATTTCCCCACCTAGGCAATCCATAAGATCCTCTATCATTGGGATTGGGAATCTGTACCTTATTGTAATCCTATTTATAGCCCTTGAGTCTATGGATAATCTCCACTTTCCCCCCTTCTTTGATGCTAAAACAACCAGGACTGCACATGGACTATTGCTCTTCTTGATCAAGCCTTGATCCAAGAGTTCTTGTACTTGTCATGCTACCTCCAAGTTCTGATCTTGAGTTAACTTGTATGCTTCTTTATTGGGCAAGGATGCCCCTAGCAAAAATTCTATTTGATGAATTATAACCCTCTTAGGTGGTAGGGTTGCAGGAGTGCCATCACTCACAATTTCCTTATATTTCTCAAGAAATTATTCCACTTCCTTTGGTAGTGGTTCCTTTACTGGTTTCTCCTCCTCCTTAGGTCTTAGCACAATGGCATAACCTTCTCCCTTATCATCTCTGATATCATTCACCAACTCCTTACCACTGCATAACATGACATTAGGAGTTTTACTTTGTGGTTCTTCATCCTCTAATAAAGACTGAATTTTGAATGTCTTTCCTCCTTTCTTAAATGTAATGGAGTTATCCTTCCCATCATATACTGCTCCATTATCAAACTGCCAAGGCCTCCCAAGAATAAAATGGAAAGCATCCATTAGAAGGATATCACAAAGCAATCTGTCCTTATATCCTGCTATGGATAATTCTACCCATGTTTGCTCATTGACCAAGACACTCTGGAATTTGTTGAGCCATGTCACCTTATAAGGGTTCACATGGGGTATTTTGGCTAGCTTTAGCTTCACCACTACCTCCTCTAAAATGATGTTGTCTGTGGATCCAGAATCAACAATCACTTTACACACTTTTCCAAGAATCTTGCATCTGATTCTAAATAGTTCCCTCCTATGTTTGGGCTCATCCTTGATTGGATGACTTATTAGGACCCTTCTAAACATTAGGTTCTCACCCATTTCTGAGTCTAAATGGTCCACCTCTGGAGTTTTGACACTAAGAGTATCCTCATGGGCATATGCTACTCTTTTGTCACTATTTGCTGTAGAGGGATTATCAGGACATCTGTAAGCTGGATGCCCTAGTTTCCCACAATAATAGCATTTCATTGTAGAAAATTAGGATCCACTCCTACCTCCTCTTCCTTTTTTAGAACCCCCATTGTTACCCTTGCCTCTGTTATAGCCTCCTATTGAATTATTCTCAGCCTGCTGCTCTGTCAATTTGTTTTTTCCTTGGGACCTTTGTTTACTACCCCTTCCTTGGTATCCTCCTCTTTAACCCCTCTATTCTCTTCCTCTACCTCTATTTTTATTATTGTTCTTAAAACTAGAATCCCCTTTCTTCTTCTTATTCTCTTCCACCTTTAGAGCCAACTGATGACATTTTTGGATGGTAGTAGGTGTCCATAGACTTAACTCCTCTTAAATGTTCCACTTCAACCCACCCAAGTACCTAGACACTTTTATTGGCTCTTCTTCTTTCATATTAGACCCTAAACATAGTCTTTGGAATTCCTTAGTATATGAGGCCACATTTAAATCTTTCTTCTTAAAGCTTTGTCTCTTCCTATGAAGCTATATTTCGTAGTCCTCTAGAAGATAACTCTCTTTCAATTTTGTTACCATAGCATTCCAATTTTCTATTGGTTTCTTTCCCATACTTAACCTCTCATC
The DNA here is from genome assembly GCA_018584345.1 of Thuja plicata. Taxonomy (NCBI): domain Eukaryota; kingdom Viridiplantae; phylum Streptophyta; class Pinopsida; order Cupressales; family Cupressaceae; genus Thuja; species Thuja plicata. The sequence continues at coordinate 131,606 of MU228115.1, forward strand.
CTAAAGGTATTTCCACCAAGTCAAAGCTAACCCTCTGAGTCTAGACTTGGCCAATTTAACCCTTTGGGCCTCACTTATCCCTTCACATTTGAAGTGATTTTCCATTTCTTCAATCCATTCCATGATTGCCTCAATATTCATTTTTCCTCCAAATAAAGGTACTCCTTCCAAAGTTTTTCCACTTAGTGCCTTTATGGCCTTCAATAAAGGTTCCTCATTCAACACTGGGTCAGGTTCAGGTATGTAGTCTTCTTCCTCCATCTTCTTCTTACCTTGACTACTGGATTCTGCTTCATATTCTTTCTTCCTAGCAGCATCTACTAGTTCTTCCATCCTTACTCTCATTGCTTCCAAAGTACCCTCAAGGAGTCTATTTTTCTCCTTCTTCTCCTCCATATCCTTGGCTAGTTCTACATTTTTCACCATCTTTGTAGAACCACAAGATTCCACCTCTGACATAAACCAGCTTTCCCAAGTTTCTCAACTTGCTCTGATACTCCTCTAATGTAGTACTAGTCTTGCTTCTTAGACCTCTTCTAGGGTCTCTTACGTCAATCAATGACCTACTAGGGTTCTTCTATTCACCCTAGGCTCCTTAGGTATCTTATCACAAGATCCTAATTCCTTTCAACTAGTAAACACCAACAAAATAGAACTCACAACTTTGCAAACATCATATTAGACCCAGATTGGTCTTTCTTATCCATTTGCACAGTCTGATTCAAATGGATTCCAATCTTCACAAAATTGAAAAGGAAGCATATGAAGATGTCAACAGGACCAATTCCAACCCATAAAAAATCAATTTGCTCCAAAAACACAAACAAGCTTCAAGAACCTATGCACTTACCCCCAAAATAGGGCTATAAGCAATTAGCCCTATTTGGACACATTTTCTGCATTATCTTGGAAAATGTCTTAAAAAGTGCCAAATAGCCTTAGGATCTAGACACCATTTTTAGAGACACTAGAGATTTTCTAGGTTTTAGGCCCCTGAAGTGTTTGTACAATCCTTCCTACTTTCATGCCTAAAATTCAGTGTTTTAGGCCTCCTTCACTGTGTACACAAGAAATGGAATTTCTTGGCCAACAAGATAACTCCTCACAACTTCTCCTCTTGGTTGGGGGTCCTCCTCTAACTCCTATACCTTCCCACTTCCTCTGATTGAAGCTATGGATGCTTTCAATCCCTCTAGCTAGCTCTGCAACCTCTGATGATCCCTAGCCATGCTACTCTAGCTCGCCTAGGGCATCATCTTAAAAATATTTGTCACCACTTCCAGGGCCCAACCTACTATGTACACAATGTACATGGAGTCTACTTTCATAATCCAATATCTCGGGCCAAAGCCACAGTGGAAGAGAAAGTTAAGACTCCATTTGCAACTAGTGCTCAAAACCAGACCAGCGACTGGACTGAACTTTCAAGATTTTACAAAAGCAATAAAAACTATTCAAAATACCAAAATAACACCATAGGAAGTTCAATACTAACCTAAATTACAAGAAACAAATCTTACAAAAACACTTTCAATCCATTACATTTCCCGATCACCTCAAAATAGATAAATCCACACTGTTATTGATTAACACAGTCCGTACATGAAAGTTCTAAAACTTGCCAACCCTTCACAAATATCAAGGATGGTGTTATATAGATGACCCAAATACTAAATGGTCAGTTTAAAATAGTTACCCAACCGATTTATTCGAAGATGCTAATCTGTCTTAAAAGTTGTCAATGTTGTCAATGACAACATTGACAACTTTTGGCAACTTTTAAGTTTGATTGCCAAACTTGGTCAAACCCTAGCCAAAATTGTCCAATCCACTAAATATAATGAAAAAACATCAAAAAGGACCTCTAGTCCCTCTCTTGGCTCATTTTACCACAAAAATGCTAAAATTCCTTAATTGGGCCTAATTGGACCTAAGGGTCACCAAGGAACAAATAAGACCTATCCTCCTACAAACACTTCACACACTAGAACTCTTGGTTCCTTTATTTACCTAGTGGTCTGGCTAGAACCACTACAAGCCAAAACAAACAAAGAGAAAACCCTAGGTTACATTTCCACAAATAGCTTACCTAGGTGCTCCTGCACCAGCACCTCGACATATAGAGAAACCCAAAATTAAAGTCACAGTGATGCCCGGGCAAGAAAACTGACAAGAATTACCAACGAGAAGAATCACAAGCATTACCAATGAGGATAACTTCATAGTGATGCCCGATGGATAGACAACCCCAATGGATAGACCGAAGCTATCATAGAGTTAAACACCAAAAAGAACTAAAGTTTAGAAATGACAAAATACTTAGCTAGTAAGAGCTAAAGATAGAGTTAACTGGTTGTTAACATTGTTTTCATTGACAAGTTAAAGCCAGAGCTAAGCAAAAGATTTAAAGAAGTTTTACTACAGTTAGAAATAAGATATATACAAGATAAAATTTAAGTAAATCTTTAAAGGAAGATTGGCTAAAATTATGGATCACGCTAAGAATATGAAAGACAAGAATTGAGGAACAGTGATATCATGTCTATAAATAGACAATCTAACTCATTGTGAATTAGGGGAGTGAATAGAAGAAGAGGATACTAGAGAGAAACATAGGAAGAACAACTTCATATAGTCCTAATCAATCAAGCTGAGGAAAGAGATAAATATTTATGTAGAAATTGAGCAACAGAGAAACATAGCATCATCAAGCAGAAAGAAGTGGAGCAAAGGTATTGAAAAGATACATTGATCAGAAAGGTATTATGAGCTTACAATAGATTTGAAAATATACAAGTGTATAGTTTTCTATGTGAATAGATCATTTACTATTCAGTTTAACCATTGATTCAAAAATTCTCTTAACCGAACATGACTTAACAATCCTTTCTATATTGAGATACATCCTAAGGAGTATCAAAAAGTTTGATCATGAAGATAGCATGAGATGCTAGACACCATTTGAAAAAATACACTTGGTTTTGTCATAGAAGGTAGGATAGAGATTCCAGGTATCAAGTGACAAACTATTATATTTAAATCCTCTAACAAGGTCATACCTAATAGTGTGTTTGTAACCTTTAACTGGATTGGATCTTCACCAAGCTCACTTGAGAAGAGTGAAAATTTTGGGTTACCAGTCCCAAGTGAATTTTCCCTTAATAGGGTTTCCACATTAAAAATCTATGTGTCAATGTGTTTATGAGTGATTACTTTAGTGTTTTTCATTACACAACTAAATCTGGATTGATCGGTATACACTAAGAAATTTACTATTTTCGGTAAATGAAAGACTGCTAGTCGGTAAATTGTAAGAATAAGGTTTAACAATGAAGTCCAAGTAGTAGTTATTGTTTAATATTGTTTGAAGGCATTCATATTGTAGGACTGAAGATAACTAGAGGCTTAATAGTGTGGTACTAAGTTTTTGGGTTGATTTATTTGAATATTTTTGAGGCCACTAATTCACCCCCCCTCTCAGTTATTATAACAATTGGTATTAGAGCTTGTGTGTTTAGAAAGGGAGTTTAACAGCTCAAGCAAAAGATCACAAGATGAACAAACAAGATGTTCCCAAGTTGAATAAAGAAAACTATGCATCATGGCAAAGCAGAATAAGACTCCACCTATCATGTATTGTTTATGATGTAACTCAACACCTAGATACTGAATATGTGTTGCCTATAGGACCTCACACACTTGAGAAATTGAGATAAAAGCATGAGCATAATTGCATGATGATAAAAATTGCTTCCTCAATCTTCGATGCTGAGTTTGAAGATGTCAAAACCTACACCTCTACAAAGCAAATGTGGGATAAATTAAAGCTGTACATGGAGGAGATGCTAATGTACTAAGAGCCAAGAAAGAAAGCCTAAGAGGGAGGTTTGATGACCAAAGGATGAAAGAAGGATAAAATATCACTCAACATAGTTGTAGAATCAAAGAGGTAGTTAATGCTATCTAAGGAGTTGGAGGTGTACTTGAAGAAGAGACAGTGGTAAGTAAAATCCTAAGAACTTTACTGCCTGTATATGGTATTAGAGTATCTGCTATATAAGAAATAACAGAAGTTGCAAAAAATAATGTTACTCTAGATAGTCTGATTGGTAGATTGATTTAATTTTAAATGAATAACTTTAATAATTGTGTCTTACCATCTATAGAATCTGCATTCAAATATTCCTTGAAAATAAGTAAGTCAAGTCACGAAAACACTATGAGGAATGATAGTGAAAGTGATAGTGATGACCAAGGACTTGATGAGGCTGAAGCACTAATGGAAAGAAGATTGTAGAGAGGCAAAGGTATATACAAATGGTAAATTACCACTTGTATCTTTTAATTTTAAAGAGGTTGGACACTTTGCTGCAGGATGTCCTAACATAATAAAAGATGAGAGAAGTAATGATAGAACATATGAAAATAATTTTGACCATGGTGATAACATAGATTAACGAAGCAACTAAAAATATAACAAAAGAGATACCCGAGACTACAAGGAAAAAGGAAAGAAAGATTGTTACCTGGTTGAGGACATAGCTGATGATACTGACACAAAATATAATGAAGACATTGAGATGGTATTTATTGCCATGAAGGATGATTCATATGAAGAAGAAAGATATTTAGAGACTACACTCATATCTAAGGTTAGCAAGAATGATGTCTAGATTATAGATAGTGGCTGCACTCACCACATGACTGGTGATAAACAAAAGTTTGAAACTTTTGAATACTATAATAGTGGATCAGTAAGAATGGGTAATGACATACCTTGCCCAGTTGAAGGTAAAAGAACCATAATGTTGAATAAACTGATCAAATATGAAAATTAATACTGGGTAAAAGGATTTGATTATAATCTATTGACGGTTTCACAACTGAATAACATAGGTCACCAAGTAGCATTTGAAAATAAGAATGAAAAGATACTCAATGAATCGAGAATATTGATCGGAACTGGTGAACAAACAAAAGGTAACATTTTCTATCTTGATGACATCAACTCCACTTGTTTAATGGCTAGAAATGAAGATATATGGTTGTGGCATAAAAGACTATGCCATGTGAATTTTTACAACATGATAAAGATAAGCAACAAAAGAAGAGTAAGAGGCTTACCAAGTATGTCAAAGCCCAAGCATATCATGTGCAAGAATTGTCAAAAAGGTAAGATGACAAAGTCTAGTTTCAAGAGTAAAGCCCATACATCTAATGCAATTCTAGATTTATTTCACATTGATCTATGTGGACCCATGAGGACAAAGAGTTACTATGGTGATAGGTATCTCATTCTCTTTGTAGATGATTATTCTAGAATGATGACAATTATGCTTGTAAAAGATAAATCAGAAGCATTCAAGATGTTGAAATGGTATAAGGCTATGGTAGAAAAACAAAGTGGTTTGGAATTGAAATTATTAAGGTCAAATGGAGGAGGGGAATTTTTTTAGATGAATTCAGTAACTATTGCAATGAGCATGGAATTAAAAGACAAGTTTATGCACCAAGAACACTACAACAAAATAGAATTGTTGAAAGAAGAAATAGATCAATTATTGATTATGCAAGAACACTGATGATTGAGAAAAGCATCACTAAAAATTTCTAGAGGGAAGATATAAGTACTTCTATCTACACATTGAATAGAGTACAATTGAAGAAGGACAAAAAGAAGACACACTATGAGCTATGATATGGTTACACACCCAATGTAACTTACTTCAGAATTTTTTGTAGCCAATGTTATCTTTTGAAAGATGATAGAAATGGAAAGCTTGACTCAAAAGGTGAAGAAGGTATCTTTCTAGGGTATTCCACCAAAAGAAAGGCTTATAAATGTCTTAACAAGTTCTCTAACAAGATCATTGAAAGTGCAAATGTAAGAATAGATGAATTTACAGAGAAGAATGATAAGGAAAGTAGAAAAGAACCAAAAGAATACAACAGGTTTTTTTCCACTTAAACCTAACACTCTACTCGATCAAAAATATATCACTCCTGAGGAACATAACATTGCACTCGAGCATCAGGCTGCAATTACCAAAAATCAAGAAAATCCTCAAGATAATGTTCCGAGCAATGGAGATCAGAATGAAGGTCAAGATAATGATTAGAATGATGGAAAAAGAGCTAAATGGAAACTTTCCAAGTATATCAGAAGACATCATCCATAGAATCAGATCATAGGAGAAAAGAAGGCTAGAATGAGAACAAGAAGTAAGTCACTAGACACTAGATGTTTACTTTGTTATTTTGAGCCTAAATCTATTAATACTACACTTGAAAATGAGGAATGGGTCAGTGCTATGAATGAAGAAATAGAACAGATTGAGAAGAACACTACATGGACACTAGTACTAGGACTAGATGACAATAATGTCATCGGTACCAAATGGATATTCAGAAATAAGATGAATGAGAATGGAGAAGTCACAAGGAATAAAGAAAGATTAGTATGCAAGGTGTATGCACAAGAGGAAGGTATTGATTATGGTGAAACCTTTGCACCCTTTACTAGACTAGAAGGAGTTAGAATTCTTCTATCTTATGCTGGATACAAATGATTCAATGTATACCAAAAAGATGTCAAATCTACATTCCTAAATGGAATACTGGAAGAAGAGGTATACATTGAACAACCATAAGGATTTTTTGATCCAGACAAGAGAAACATGGTATGTAGACTACATAAAGCCTTGTATGGATTAAAACAAGCACCTAGAGCCTGGTATGAAAGACTTCACTCCTATCTCATGAGCATTGAATTTGTAAGAACAAGTGAAAATAGAAACCTGTACTAAAAATAAGATACCAATTGTAATATTCTGATTGCTAAAATATTTGTTTGTGATATCATATTTGGGGGAAATGAAATGCTATGTAAATCATTTGCTAATGAAATGAGAAAAGAGTCTGAAATGTCTATGTTTGGGGAGATCAAATTCTTTCTTGGTCTACAGATTCTTCAACAAGATGTAGACATATATATCACTCAGTCCAAATACATCAAGGAAGTGTTGAAGATATTCAAGATGGAAGATTCCAAGCCAATTGGAACACATATGGAAACCAGATGTAAGCTGACAAAGGAAGATAAGTCAAATGAGGTAAATTAGACCCTATATATATCAATGATTGGAAAACTAATGTATGTTGTTCATACTAGACCAGATATAGCACATGTAGTTGGAATAGCTGCAAGATTCGCTGCCAATCCCAAAGAATCACATATGATTGTTGTCAAGAGAATTTTGAGATATCTAAAGAACACCAAGGACTATGGCTTACGGTATAAAAGAGAAGGTAAAATTGAGCTTCAAGTCTATACAGATGTTGATTGGGATGGAAACCTAGATTCCCAAAAGACCACAATTGGAGGAGCATTCTTCATGGGTGATAGACTTATCACATGGATCAACATGAAGAAAGGATGCATCTCACAATCTATGACAGAAGTAGAATATGTGGCTGCTACTGCAAATTGTTCCAATATTGCATGGATCAAACAATTACTGGAAGGTATGAATATGAAGATTCTTGACCCATTGATTATCTATTGTGATAATACCAGTGTAATAAATATATCAAAGAATCTAGTCATGCATCCTATGACTAAGCATATTTTTATCAAGTATCATTAATTAAGAGAATAAGTGCAAGAAAAATAATTGATACTAGAATATGTTCAATCCAAGGAACAATTAGCTAACATATTTACCAATCCATTGTCGAAAGATACATTTGAGTACTTGAGACAGAGACTAGGGTTTGAACCTTTGTTTATCGGTTAGTAAGATGACTAGGGAATTGCATAAGCCTATACACAAAACAAAAGATCATTCATGTTGATGCAAGCACAATGATGGACTAAAAATATACATATGTACACAACAAGGTACAAATCTGCACCGAACACCAGAAATAATTTTGGCTAATACAAAGGTGTAATGTTGATGGATAGGGAAATTCAAGGAGTATATTATAAAAAGGTGAAAGGAATAACTTTGGAATAGTAAAATTTTACTTTGGCATTGTTGTCAAAGGGGGAGATTATATCATTATCCAAAAGGGAGAGAGATTTGAAGGAATATGTTATCATTATCCAAAGGGAAAGAATATCTAGAATATCCAAAGGGAGAGATTACATATGAAATATCCATCAAAGGGAGAGAATAGTAACAAGAGGGAGAGAATACATACTAAAGGAGAAATTATTGTCAAAGGAAAAAGAGATGATCAATGAGAGGAATAGTCAAGGTAGAGCACATATCAGAAACAAAATTATAAGTTGATAAATCTATCTAGTAAAGGGATTAAAGATTAAAGAAGGCACTCTGCAAGAAACAAATCTAAACTATATGAGCTTACAGAGAGCCAGACATTTGTATTGGTTATAGAACAAAAAGATATGGGAGAGATTGATGAAATAAACTTGATATATTCATATTGTATTAGAAATAATATAGTGTGATAATGTAGTGGGTTTCCATCAATGCCAAAGGGAGAGATTGATGAACCATAAATGATTGAATGTTTGAAGATGTTAAGTTGATCACCGAAATGCTCAAAGATAATGCAAGCCATTAAATAAGTTAATGGATTGTATTGTCATTGATGAAACTTGATATAATTTGATTGGTTATATTCAAAGTGTCAAAAACTTCAGAGAATTAGAATAATAAAGGTTATGATTTCAATAATGCATAAAAGATCAGCATTCACTAAGTGACTACAAACACCCACGAGCAGCGCACCTCGATAGAAAGAGAAACCCGAAAGGAAAGTCACAGTGATGCTCAAGAAATAAAACTGATAAGAATTACCGATGAGCAGAATCACAAGCATTATCGATGAGAAAAACTTCACAGTGATGCCCAACAGACAGACAACCTTGATGGAGATTCCCGAGGAGAACTGGAGTGTTGACCGAAGCTATTATAGAGTTAAACACCAAAAATAACTAAAGTTCAGAAATGACAAAATACTTAGCTGGCAAGAGCTAAAGATAGAGTTAACTAGTTGTTAACATTATTTTCATCGACAAGTTAAAGACAAAGATAAGTGAAATATTTAAAGCAATTTTATTACAGTTGGTAAGAATATATCTACGAGATAAAATTGAAGTAAAGATTTAAAGAAAGATTGGCTAAAATTGTGGATCACGTGAAGAACAAGAAAGTCAATAATTGAGAAATGGTGATATCATGTCTATAAAGAGACAATCTAATTTATTGTGAATTAGGGGAGTGAATAGAAGAAGAGGATGTTGGAGAGAAACAAATGAAGAACAACTTCATACGGTCCTGATCAATCAAGCTGAGGAAAGTGGTAAATATTTATACGGACACCGAGCGACAGAGAAGCATAGCATCACTGAGTAGAAAGAAGTGGAGAAAATGTATTGAAAAGATATATTGATCAGAAAGGTATTATGATCTTACAATAGATCTAAAAATCTACAAGTCTATAGTTGTATATGTGAACAAATCATTTACTGTTTCAGTTTAACCATTGATTCAAAAAGTCTCTTAATTGAGAAGGATTTAACAATCCTTTCTATATTGAGATACATCCCAAGGAGTATCAAAAAGTTTGATCATGAAGATAGCATGAGATACCAGATACCATTTGACAAACTACACTGGTTTTGGTCATAGAAGGTAGCATAGAGATGCCACATATCAAGTGACAAACTATTCTATTTAAATCCTCTAAGAAGGTCACACCTAATAGCGTGTTTGTAACCTTTAACAGGGTTGGCTCTTCAGCAAGCTCACTTCAGAAGAGTGAAAATTTAGGGTTACCGGTCCCAAGTGGTTTTTCCACGTAACAGGGTTTCCACATTAAAAATCCACGTGTCAATGTGTTTATGAGTCATTACTTTAGTGTTTTTCATTAGACATAACTAAATCTGGATTTATCAGTATACACTAAGCAATTTAATATTTTTTGGTAAATGAAAGACTACTAGTGGATTTAAATAGTAAGAATAAGGTTTAACAGTAAACTCTGAGTAGTAGTTATTTGTTAAGATTATTGGAAGGTATTCAGCTTGTAGGACTGAAGATAACTAGAGGCTTAATATTGTGGTACTAAGTTTTTGGGTTGATTTATTGGAATATTTTTGAGGCCATTGATTCACCTCCCATCTCAGTTATTCTAACATTTATATCTACTAGCACTGGCACCTAGAGGAGGTTTAGGGGTTATGTTGATAGGAAATTATATGTAAGTTATATAAGTTAGATTATATTGGTTATTGTGTTGAAAATTTTAAACATTTTGTAAATGAAGAGCATTCAAGGAGAAACATACAATAATATTGGAGAAAAAGTGTCCAACTAAGAGTAACCGTAATTATAAAATGGGAATAGAACACTAAAAAATAGGGGTGTACACCTGTAAATCAAAGATGAAGTAAACAATTGTTTCATATATTGTGAATATTTTTTAAATGAGGAGCATGCAAGGAGAGACATATGACAATATAACTTAGATAATTATGTTGAGACCTAAACATCTCAATATCTTAGAAGAGCACCTTATGATCCATAGATGTTCGACTAATAATGGTACATGCAATCTAGCCAATGTCTTCATTTCAGTTGAAACTGTGTGAATTTTGTTGATATTATATTTAAATCCAAAAAAGTATGAGATAAACACTTAAGAAAGGAACTATTTTAAAGGAAAAGAGAGTGGGTTAAACTCATTAGTCACAAATGCTATGGAGATGATGAATAAAAGATACCTCATGTTGTTCGTATGGAACAATTACAATCACTTGAGATTCTTAATTTATTTGTGGGCACAAAAACACAAGGATTTGGTCATGTTATGTAACGACAATCACATGTTGAGTTTGACTGCTGGTGTTTCAAGGTTGTCATGTCATACAGGTCTCCTTTTAACACTTGACAATTTTTTTTTGTAGAAGTGGTTGGTCATGAGATTTAAACTCTTGATGTTTAATATTAAATCCTAGGCATTGAGGGTAGGTCATTAAAATTACTTGTGACTTGCATTTTTTGAGTGTGGAATGTCATGAAAGTTTGGGGTGCTAGGAACATCCATATTTGAAATCATAGAATCGACACCTTCATTAACAACTATAAATACAACTATTTTAGCATGAAATAAGAAACAACAAACAATTTTTTGATTTGTTTCCATTAGTTCTGGTTGGTTAATTCTAATTTTGGCATCTCTTCATCCAATTTGTAGATTCTCAATCCTCTATCATGGAGCATGTTAGAGGAAACTCTTGAAGTGTCTACAATGAAAAAAAGAATCTAAAGCCATCATACAAAAAAGAATAAATACATTATTGAATCAATTTTAGATAAAACAACCAAGGTTCAAATTCTAAATCTTTCAAAATATAAGAACCCCTGTAGCCTCCAACATCCAGCCACTCCACTCACAATAAAAAAAAAAATCCTGGACATCAATCAAAAATTATTGAACAGTATCATAGATTATAATTTATGGTGTAAGGGAGGTTTCAAAAGAAACCATGGTTTTGAAATAAAGTGCACTAGAACAATGAAGGACCATTTGCTACTATATCAGTACATGAAAAAGATTAATTCAATGGTGCCATTCTCTCTCTCTTTAGGGTGATTGATGGGATTATGAAAAAGGCTCTATTTGGAGTTGTCACTAGGAAGAACACGTTAAATAAAGTGGTGAATAAGTGAAAATAAATCCATATAAGTAAGGAAGAATAACACAAGGAGGATAACAAAAATTGGAGAATCCTAATCAATAGTCTTTCTAAAGACTGCGATATAATTTCTAGGTCTAATAAAAGCTAAGTCTATTAGTTTTTTTTCTTTATGCTCTAATGCCTTGTTTTATTTATATGATAATTTTAAACTCAAGATCATTTTTTTGGTTATCACAAAATATTTGTTATTTTCTAAACTATTGGAACCTTATGAAGATGCACTCCTATAGTTTTTGTTGTAGTACGATAAACTTAAACTCTTTAAGATGTTTGATGATGATAAGCTATGACATTATTAAGGTTAGTAGTAGTAGTGATAGAAGCTCTTTGAAAGGAACTATACCATTTTTTGATTAATTTTGTGGGTGGGGATTTATTGGCTTACTCTCGACTATAATGGTCATGAGTAGGGATTCTAGTGCTAGTTCTTAGTGTTTATTCTGCTATTATGCGATCAGGGCCCTCTCCCTGCTGTCTTGATAAATCAAATTATTCAAATGAAAGGAGAATAGAATATTTGTAACAAAAAATGGAAAGCTCAAAATATGTTTCCCTTACACCCTCTAATTGAAAACCAATAGTATAGGTACTCCTAACCCAACTCTTCAAGTTTTTCATCTACGACAGTATAATAAAAAAATGCGTGTTATATATTTTTCCTGGTAGTAGAGCTTCAAGTTGAAGAAGAGAAGCAAGATAGATAAGGCATATTATTTGAAAAAAAAACTGGGTGTTGGAGAGTCATTGTTTGGAACATTAATATTGTATATGTTGATAGATATGTTAGGCTAAATATAAAAAATTGTTACAATTGTACTCATTTAACTAGTAACTTCTTATACTTTTTACTGAAGAATATCTAAATAGAGTTTTAATATGAGTAGTGGTGGATTTCATTTTCACAAATTAACTTAAACATTAAAATTAACTTAAATAATACATTAAAAAAAAAAATCTAAGAAAATTTCATAAATAAACTAGAGTTGATCTATCTGAAAATGCAAGTGATATTTTGAATCTTAGTATCTGTATATAATTGAATAATATGAACATTTTCAATTTAAAAGAAACTATACTCTATACGACAAAGCTAAAAAAAATGGACACTTTTTATTTCGTAAGATTATTGATGACAAATAGTTTACCTAAATATTTACTATAAATATTTATGTTTATCATCAACCATTTATTAAAGGATTAGATACAACTAATAAGATTAAAACTATTCAATCTAAATAATTATGTGCAACATTTAAACAAGAAATGATAAAATATATTGGTAATGATAATACTCAATATTTAATAAAAACAAATTAATAAATATATGCAAAAATATAGAACTGTTTATAAGTTTTTATACGTGATGCAAATATGAGGAATCAACTTGAATTTAAAATATTTTTTTTAAACAAAGATTAGTCATTAAGTTAGAAAATGTTGTAAAATAAATACATTTGTAGAAAGCAAAATGCAAATGTTTTTAAATTGCAATGCTTGTAAGGGAAAAGAAAAGAAAAATAGAAAAAATGAATATTATAGATTTAGGTGCTACAACATATGCCTCATAATAAATATCTATTTGAGTTACTAAATGAATTTAATAAAAATATACTTTAAAGTAACAATACTATCTTATAATTTCTATGGATCTTGAAATGTCTCATGAAATCTCATGAATGGTAATATTTTCAAACTCATCTTTCTTCACCCTCTCTCAGACCTAGTACAGTTCTAGGAATCCTCCTCTACTAAATTTGGTTGTGAACCTTTCTTCCCCAATTGATATTTCTTCTCATCCTACTACTGGTCATATTGTAGTTGAAGCTAGGGATTTGGTTTTGAAGGCTCCTAAATAAAGTGTTCTATTTATCTAGATACCTCTTGGGTTTTCATTCCTCTTGTGGTGGATAAGATCTCCTTTCTCAAGGACGTGCTAGGACTACTAATTCCTCTATCTCCTATACAGATATATTAATAAAATTCTTGTTGGCTACCAATGTAACTAGGGATACTAACCCTCCTAGTATTTTGCAAAAATGAAGGATGTTATAAAGATGACAATCCTCTATGCTCCTACTATTATTGTGATTTTTATAGGAAAAGAAATGCTCGAATATGAGGAGTATTTTTATAAGTGAGGTGTAATCTATAATTTTTTTCAGTTTTGGCCTTCTCTTCATAAATGTGTTGTTGGGTTCACGAGGATTGTCCCCAAAATTTATAAGGGTAAAGTTCTACTTTACCTTTCTACAAATTTTTTTTTTTTGTGGTTTTCTTTGAATCTGATGATGATCAATAAGTTGTGCTTAATGGTTGTCCTTAGAGGTGGGAATCACATCCACTCTTGATATGGCCCTATGTTTCTTCTTTCAACCAGATCAAACATTCAACTGATATTTTGTCTATGTGGATAATATTGTGCCTTATCTTCCCCTTGATTTCTGGTGCGATGAAACCTATGAGTATATTTGTAATACTTTATGAAGATTCTTTAAGGTGGACCTTGTGACCAATATTTTTGGTTATACTTCTTTTCCCAACATTTGAGTTGAATTTGATATTATTGGAGTACGTTTATCACTTAGAAGGGGGGGAAAATTAGTGATAATAAAAACAATGGATCAATTTTTAAAACCAACTAAATAATGCAATTCAATTATATCAATTGAAGAAAAGAGACAGAGACAAGATCAACATATGGAAATAATATCACAAGATATATCCTAAGAGGAAAACCCTTCGGGTAAAAAATCACTCGAAATGCCTCATTGGCTTAATTGTGCAATCACTTTTTCAATGCTTCACTGGCTATACAAATGTATCACTAACAACTTCTATCTCCTTGATATACTTATATGCCTCACTATATTTTCTAAAGCTCTCAATTTCTTCACAAACAAAGATCAAAAAATTGATTTTTATGAACCTATAGTTCTTACACCATTAACTATTAAACACAATACATGCTTTTGCATCTAACAATACATGATATACAAACTATAGACTCTATACCAATCAAATGCTTCTATCAAACTATTGAGAATAATTAATATGTATATTAACAATTCAAGCTCAAATCTTCTTCTCTATCTACATACACAAAATATTGTGCCTCTAGTTCATATAAGACTTTATTGGAAAACTTATTCATAAAAAATAGTATCAAAGTTAATGTAAATCATTTCAAAATAGATTAACATCATGCCCTTTATTATGTTCCATGTGACTATGTTTCTCTGTCCTTATTTGAAGTGCATCATAGTATGCTCAAAACAAACAATTTTTGGTATCCAATGTTGATTATCAGTACTTGTCATATCCTATTTTGTTATGGCCATTGAATAAGGCATCCTTTAACAAATAGATCTTTGCCACTTTATACATGTTCATCAATTTTATTGATTTGAATAATATGTAACAAGATAAAAATAATAATCTACTAAAAAATAAATGGTAAAAATTACTATAATACATCTATATAATTCTTTCTCAATATACCCGACTCAAAAAGTTGTTCGAATGCTAACTTGAAATTGTCTGATCAAAACTGAATCACATTATGTATCCACATTATATCTTTGATGAATGCACATAAAATTAATATAAATAACATAAAACTCTTTTATGGTTCTATTTATTGTATGTTAAAAAAGGAGAGTATTTTTGTTAGCATACTATGCATCTTATGTTTATAAATATAAGGTGGCATAGTTCAAATTGTAGCATTAATGACAACTCAAAGAACCAACCCACAACTGAACTCCACATTAGAACCCAACATCACTAAACTTCACAACAAGGTTTAAAATATGTATGAATAAGGACACAACACTAGAACCCACAACAAGATGTGTGAAAATAATGCATGGACATGAAGGTTCGACAAGAGGAACGAATGCAAGAGAGTTAGCAAGTATGAGCACAGTATGATGTATGTCATCTTGAACGAAAACATAAAACCTACACTAACTCATTTGAATACAAAATTTGACAAAAGTTTTTGGTGAAAGTCCAATAATTAAACACATCAATGGAGTACCTGTGAAATTTTTCATTTTTTAAAAAAATTCCTGCCTTATATTCCTCGAAAGTTTGACACTTTTTTTTATTTTTGATGAATATCGGGGAAAAATTAAAAAAAGAAAAAAAAAACTAGAACTGCAGGTATTTTCCTTGGAATTTTTTTTAATAAAATAAAAATAAAAGGAAAAAAGCCTTAAACGATGGTATTAGGGCCAGAAACTATAATCTTTGCATTTTCTCTTCATTTGATTGTCATCCTTCTGAAAACCTCTTTTAGCTGCCATTGTTATAGCTCTCCCACATAAATGGAGTTTTGCAGTAGACCTTTGGGAGGTTGGGAAGGTTTTTTGAGACATTTAACTAAAGAATTTTGAATATTTTACACAGAATCTGTATTTCAACAGATATGTATTTTTTTAATAAAACCAATGAGCTTCTTCCTATACCATATCACTATGGATTTCTATTCTTCTCTAGGCTTCTACACTTTCTCATTGACTGTCTGACATTTTCCATGAAATCTGTGATTTTTTTTTGGTTCAAGAGAATTTTTGCAAGGGTTTTCCAATATTTCTACAACTATAGCTTAAAATATCACGAAAAAAAATCATCTTCAACTAGGAATAAGATGAACTACACGAGTTCCTTCTAAAATTTTACTAAAGAAATCTTTGAGAACAAATTGTTTATGTGGACTTATAGTATCATTTTATGATAGATTTATGTATTTTTTTGGTGCTTTGAAAACCCTCTACCACCATCAAGGAAAAGAATGAGGGTTTAGTCCATTTTTGGCAGGCCGTGAGTATTCTACTCAAAATAATAGATGTTTTTGTTACAAAAATACTTAAAATATTTCATTTATTGAATTTTTCCTACAATGTTGTGAGGATTTGAGCCACAATAAACCCTTCTCCCATTTGGATGCTTGCCTCAAATCCCAATATTCTTTTTTTGGTCATGTATCTCTACTATGGCTTATTTGGAAATAACGAACTACATGAAGTGATTAAGCTACAAAAGACAAGAATATCTAAAACCTCCTTCTATATTTGAAATTTTTGATGTTCAACTGTGATATTTGAGGATTTATCATCTCATTTGGAGATCTTTTGAACATTGTGGGAATTTGAAGCAATTCATAAAATGTTTGATATTTCCACTATCTTAACCGCTATTTTATTCTCTTTGCATGTTATACTCAAACAAGATATTATTTTATATCTTGTAATGAATCTTTAGTCTTGCAATGGTTGAGTTATATAGTGAACAAATATTTCCTTACCATGATGATCTCTTCTATCTTTAACATATTCATGATGGTCTTTGTTTTCTGTTGGTGTATGGCTATAGCTGCATATCATGTTTTGTTAGTGCCATAAATATATATTTTCTTTAAGTTTGTATACCTGCATGTGATGTATCTTGTTATCATTTGAGGCATAAAAAAATAGGGAAACATACATAGTTTCTATAAAATGCAGGAAACATACTTCTCCTTCTTTAACTTCTTATGATTTCAATGCCTTTTTAAAGAAAAGCCTAAACTACAACCTTTGGCTGTCATTTATATGCGATTCAAAGAAGTTATAATACGAGAACATGATTTAGAGTGCAGTTTTAATACATAATTTATCTAAACTTACATGTGGTTTCTCGATCTATGTTTATTTTATTGCTAGATTGTCAAATGCAACCATAAGTTGTGTAGAATACGACGAACTGAATTGCATGGCCTTGTTGTATATATTATAATACTTTTTGTGCTTCTCAAAATCTAATGAAATATTGTAAACCATTTGTATACTTATGGAAACAATTATTATATAAATTTTGTTTTATATTTTAGGGTTTGAATGCATGTATGATTTTTTTGAATAGGGTTAAATTATCTAAACATGAAATTATTAATTATGTTTACTTCTAATCTAGTTTTATATAGGCTTTAGTCATAGCTCAAATCACGGATGTGTCTCTTGATGCTAATTACATGCCCAAGGTCACAAAATATATGGGAATACCAAGCACTTACCTTGATAAGATGAAAAAAGACAAGAACTCACAGACATGATTCCACTCCATATTCCTTGATTAATTCTTAGCAACATGGGTTCACACTAAGATTATTACATTTTTTTTTCAATCCTTGAGTGTGAATGCATGTTTAGTTTTTAAGACCAGCGTTAAAAGAAAATGTGTTCTTTTTCAGAATATTTCAGGTAGTTACCTTTGTCGAGTTAAATTTTTATGATTAAAATTATGTGAAAAGTATGAGGAAGAAGTTGAATTACTGAAGAACCTTTTAAGTATAAGATTCAGTCCAAAACAATGAGGCTATTGGACTCTCAGAGTGTCGGTAGATAAGAAAATTGGACCCTGTTGATCATATTACCATATTGAGCCTTATAAATCAACACATTCATCATAGTTCACCTATCTTGTTCTCTATTATTTCATGCCTTATCATTGATTGCCTTAATGATGGTCACTATTATGACGGGAATGTATAATCATACCATTATTTCACTCTTTCAAGTCAGTAGGTAGCTTATGAAATATATTAATTCGTCCAACCATTTAGTGCTGGATTATGACAATAAGCAACCAACTTCACACGTAGCATAGAATTTACTGGTAAATTCAGGAGACCCTGCAGCTAGAAAAATTATTTTTCATCTCCTTGTAGCTTCAATCATTTTTTTTGGTGCATTAAAACTCCCACTATTATTGATGTCCTTGTTTCTCACATTTGATTGAGATTTATTTTCTGTTCACTTGTTTCGCAGTAGCATGGTGTCCTCTTCATTTTATTGTTGATGACTTTTATTTACGATGATATAATGATGATGATCTATCTATTTGGATCATTCTTTTAAACTACTATCATGTACTTCACTTTTCTAGTAAATGTACTTAGTAGGCAAACCTTTATTTTCAACTTCCAAGTGATAATTTCTCCTTACCTTGTAATGTTTGATCTTCAATAATTGGTTGATGCCTTGGATATGTTGTCATCATCACATTTTCCACATCTTTTCCATTTGATACTTTGAAAACATGCATCTAGAAAATGTGATATATGGCTGCTCCTTTACATGATTTTGTACCCTTTTGCTTATTTCATTGAATATAAAATGTTCTTCCAACTTGATCTCATTAAAATATTATTCAAGATAGTATATTACCGGGGTATGTGCAGGAACATGACATGCCAAACTAGGCCTTAAGTGGTAATGAAAATTCAGAAAATCACGGTTAGGAAAGTTGACATAAAAATTTGGACAAGTTATCAATCTTATATAAAAAATGTGTAAGAAGAGAATCTGTAGAAAATTGAATCTAGTTTATAAGCTACTATCCCTTCTTTAAAAAGAATATTCTATATGGTGAAATTTCAAATTTCAATGCAGTACTATGAAAATTTTAGGAAAAAGATAAGAAGAAGGTGTATGTCTGACCACCTTAAACACAATCAAATGATAATATTTTTTTACAAGATTCTAGATATAAGTAGTAGACTCATGTTCGGATGTGACACATATTTGTTTGTAATTTTTTTCCAAGTAAATAATTAATTATGATTTTTCTACTACAATTTTCCAAAATATAAAAAATCTCGTGTCTGACCACCTTAACTTAGTCTAAAATTCATAAAATTCATTTTTTTAAGTTTTTAATTGTAGTAGGAAAAGCATAGAATGTGACTTGTGTTTTTTATTTCAAAAATGTTATACTGTTTGAAAGTTATAGTTATTTTTCAATCAGTCTATCAATCAGGACTAAAAAGATAAGAAGTAGGCGTATGTCTGACCACCTTAAACATAATCAATTGATAATAATTTTTTGAAAGCATTTTCATATGAGTTCAAAGCATTTTCAAAATTTGCTTCAAAATACCATGTATAGCCCTTTAAATTCGACCTCCAACCCCTAGGAGCTCTCCAAGAGCCTCTAGGCTCTTATTCTTACCTCTAAAGTATGCTTTTGGTATATAAATACCAAAAACTCCCTTTGCACAGTGAATATGGGACATTGAAAATACACTATTTTTCATCTTCCTGGGACTTATCATACAAAACTGCTCTTTAATGTCTTTGTTATCTTGCAAACGAAGACCATGGTTGTCTTCCAGTAGTCAAAATGCCCCTTTGTTTGGATTCACCTCTATAGATGCATCATTAAAATCTCCACAAAATTCAAATATCTCCTCCCTTATGCCTATCGCAAACTCTGGTAATTGTTGTTTGCAAGTTTCTAAACAAATATTCAAAGCACCCTCCTTTAATAAATTGTGAGCAAACAAAAGCTGGGAACCTAGCTTTACACCTGTAGATTGCATAAGCTTGGAGGCATTCTGTTCAAACAGTTCACACCCTCTGCCTACACTGCTGTTGAACTGATTACTCTTGTTTAATGTCTGCAATGATTTACATTCAAAATGCCCCGCAAAAAATGGCGTGAAATCCTCCCTTACTTGTCTGCGCAGACCACTTGAATACTAAGGTTTAAGGAAAATATTCAAAACAATATCAATCCCGCTCAATGTCTATAGTTTTAATGTTTTTTTAAAACATAATCCCTTCATAGCAATCAGCGCAGCATACTGAGTATGTTATGCATTTCCAAATTAGCAAATTCATTTTCCATGCTTTGAATATCCAATATGTTATTTCTTGCAGTGGTATTCTCCTTTGTCTGCGCTGAACATGCCATGGTGATTATAGTTTACAATGTTAAACTACGCAGAAGACTATGTAATAAAGCTCCCCAATATGCAATGAAACTTCCACCATCTTCCATGCGCTGGACACTTGGACTTATGTTTGGCAATTGAATTTGCTGTCCACTCTTAATGTTTTTAAAACATAAACAATCTCCAACTTAGCACAAAATCTCAGCAATCTCTACTCTGGATTTACATGGCATCTGCAATGGATTTTTGACTCCTCCATTCTCCCCAAGAGCTGCGCATGTCAATATACTTGCAGATTTTATTTTATCTATTTTCAACTGTTTAAACAAAACTCCCCCAAATGCCACGCTGAAACTTGGCACCTTGTTTTAATTTTCATGTTTTTCTCTTTTAAAAGGAAAACATCAATTCCAAATGCTGACATCCATAGGTCATCTGAAACTTGTGATTGCATGCTATCCGCATGCAAACGTAACTGATCATTAAAGTAAAATTTTGACATGGTGGACAATCCGACAAAATACTGAATAGAAGATATCCAGATGGATGGCATTGATTGTTGCCTTGTATTATTTGAAAGTCCTTTTGCACTATTGCCTCTTGCCTACGTCTTAAATTTCAAAGATTGAAAACAAACCGGTGGCCTTTATAATCACTTCGACACTTATGCAGTTTGATCACAACTACGGCAACTGGCCTTCGGAACTGTCTTTGAAAACTGATTCAAACAAACAATTAAACTCTGGCACTCAGCAAAAAGATTCATTAATCACCATTGAATACATATCCAGAAGGACTTCACCAAATTCATCTTCAGGCACTAGATATTATAGTGCAACTTAGCCTCCCAGAAGACTACATAGGTACAACTGCGGAATCACCATAAATCCCCTTCTTATCGACCATTGTAAAATGACAAAATCACTCTCTGAAACTTTTCCATTTGGTCACATAGTAGATTCATATGTAATGAAGATGGTGCCACAATCGGATCCTGAAAACATCTGTTAGATAGAAAGTTATCATTTATGCAAAATGGCCACTCTGAAACTTAACACTTTTCCGCACTACAAACTGAACAAACTGCCTTTGAAAAATGAAGTCATAGGGTCATCAAAAAGATGTTTCAGAAACTCAACCTCTGGATTGTGATTGAATGTCACATGTGGAACATGACCCCTTAGTTTTCTTGTTCTGAAAACAAACTTCTGAACAGATACCAATTTGCAAGAATAACATCTTTACACTTTCTGAACCAAAACATAATAAATATGCAGAAATCGGGTTCGGAATCGACAAAGAAAAGTGATCTACCGGATTGGTCGATGTTTGGGAATCTTCAAAGGAGTTCATTCCTAGGTCTAAAATTCAAATCAAAATTCAATTATGTCTGAACTCGAACAGAGTGCAAATATGGAAAGCACAAAGTATGCCATTTAATTCTGAATTTTGCAATTTCAGTAAAACTTCATTAAACTGGAAATGTAAAGGCTCTGGAAAAGTGGACAAATGGATTGTTAGGAGTTTTTAAATCTTCAGGTAGGTACACTCCTATGTTTACAATACAACGGACAAGCCAATTATCCAAAATGTTCACCCGGGTATAGACTTTCAAGACCTCGAAGTGGACAACTTACCAATTCTGTACTTGAAAACTCAGGAAATTAGAATTAATCACTATCAGAATGGTTCTAGAAAACTTGTCATCTGATTTCATAAAGATTTGCAGATTGGAAAATATGGAGTGTGTGACCATTGGAACACAATACAAAATAAATTTTGTTAATTGGATAAACTGGTCTAAAGTTATAATGTGTCAAACTATGCTATTCAGATTTCTAGGCAGGACAAAAATGCAGACAGTTCATGAACAACCAACTTTGGGAAGTATGAAAAATTATCAAAAGGATTCAGAATGACCTGAGATTTAAAACATAAGCTCTCTGATATGCATGATAAACATTCCCAAAGTGATGGCTTATGAAACTCAACCGGGTGTAAGATATTCAAAA
Organism: Thuja plicata; assembly: GCA_018584345.1. NCBI lineage: Eukaryota > Viridiplantae > Streptophyta > Pinopsida > Cupressales > Cupressaceae > Thuja > Thuja plicata. The sequence continues at coordinate 154,068 of MU228115.1, forward strand.
GAAAAGTAGGCTTCGGACAGCAAATTGACACTTAAGCAAAATGCAGAATTAGGTGACCCCCTCAAAATGACTACTCCCTAAACATGTCAGAACTGGAAATCAGGAGCCGGGACCCACTGCATATATCAAATGAAATGCATCAAAGCCTCTCCCCAACTTGTATCTCATGAAAATCATCCGGGCAACTTTTTCATCACTCGAACTGAGCCTTCTCACACAAAATTTCCAGTGTACTGACTTTTGCTTGTCTGCAAAATTTAACATGGTCACTCCAAATTTGTTCCAAATTTAGGAGTACCAACAGTAGCTCTGAATGAGGATGGTTAAATGCAAGTTTACACCGAGAACCACAAATCTCTAGAGTAGCAGACCACCCCAAAACTTCAAAAATTAGATTTTATCTTTTCTCTTTCTCTTCACTTTTCAAAACTTTTCTCTCTTCTCAAAAATGGGGAAACCTCTAACTGAAAGCAAACACACAACTGAAAGGGAAAGCAACTGTACAATATGTATATTATCTACAAAAACCTCAAACATCTCCACAACTGAAATCAACACTTGCCTCTGTCATAGACCTGATTTTCATTTGCATTTTCTAGAGGTAAGCTGAAAATATCATTGATATCAGTTTTACCAATTTCTTGTACACCCACAATCTCCTTGTTTGGCAAAAAATAACTCTCTTTATTTTCATAATGCATATAAAAACCAGACACATTATCTTGTTCACCATGAAAATATATATCAGTATGCTTATGAATACTAATATCAAACTGAGGTTCATCCTCATAGACTGATTCATGCATGCTATCGATCGGAAATATAAATTGCTCAAACTCCACTTCACCTAATGAGTCATATATGTCATGAATTTGTAACTCACCTTGTATATTCGACCGGCAGTCAAATGAGTAATCAAACTTATATTCACACATGTCATCAATATCAGCCTCGGAAATTACTCCACAATTTTTTAGTGTATCTTCACAATCACACACTGAATCAGCAACAACATGAAAGTAATCATCATAAAACTTGTTATCACATGTCGGCTGATTTTCAAAAATTACTTGATCACATCTTTCGTCAGTGAACATAACATTTTCATCATAATTATGGTCATAACTAGAAGAGAAGCAATCTGATTTCTTTCTGCAGTATAACACCATACCATCATCAAGATCACAACTAGCCAAATCTGAAACTTCATCATGCTCTTCAAAAAGAGAATTGATAATTTCATGCAAAGCTCCTTTGTAAACACTTTGACAAATGATGGGCTGATCCATATCAACGCCCTCATCATACAGCGGGTTAATAAACACCTTGAAACTATTTTCAACATCATGTGTACTTTCAGCATATAGGGAAGAAAAATCACTTACAACTTCATAACATTCCTTTGCACAACGGGGTAACTCATCATTATGTGGAATGCATTCTTCAACTAGTTCTTTATCCTCATATAGAAATGATGAACTTCCTTCAAAACTATCAACTAAAAGGTGATTTATACCATGCAAGGATAAAACATCATTTTCAGATTTGGAAGAAATAACTCTACCTTCATTTTCGTGAGAAAACTCACTGCCATCACTGCTCTCTTCTTCACATGTTGCATCGGACTTGTAGGAAGATGGACAAACACTTTAATTGTCCTCACCTTCACTTGGATAACAAGTTTCAGTCTCATCATCATCATTAGACTGAGGTACATACTGATCACTTTCATTTTCATTTGATGCCCCATCATGCCATGACAGATCAACACTGTTGTTCTCATCACTTGAAACACAACTTTCAGCTTCTTTATTCCTACAAGAATGAGATGCATGTTCCTCAACATCATCATTAGTAACATTCACAACATAATACAATTCATCAATAGGAGAAGCAACAACTGAAACCACTTCTTGCATTTGGGAATCATCAAGTGAATTAATTTTATCATCTACTACTGTAACATTATAAACACATGTGTTCTTTTCACCAAAAATAGAATGAGCTCTTTGTAACATAGAAAATCCATCACCACATGTTTTTAAGTCTGAACTTTTAATAACATTATTTGCAACAACAGGGCATATTAGATGCTGATATGAATTTGAAACTTTAACATGGCATTCTCTTCTACTTTCAAATGTATCTTGCTGGCCAGCATGTTTAGAGAAATGGTTCTTTGTCAGTCCATACTTCATGTTATTTTCAATCTCTATGGCTACCATGAATGCTTGATGCAAAGTCTTAGGTTCTTTATCCTACAACAAATAGCTCATATCCTTATCAAATGCATCAAAGTAGATAGCTACACACACTTGATCATTTGGTCTACAATTTTCAGGGATATCATTATAAACTTTTCCAAATCTGATGTTAAAATTAGGAACTAGTTCTTCATTCTCAATCCTAATTTGTAACAACTTAGTAAATGC